>CM071623.1:3742528-4027861 GCA_036365135.1 Miichthys miiuy | reverse complement strand
AGTGATTTTGGTAGCAACCAAGACCAGTCTTGTGCATGGCAACAAACTGCATGCTAGATTTCATTTATGATCACCACGATGATTCACCATTGCAAAACTATGAGTGTAACAACAATATATTGAACCTAGTCACTCAACAAACATGCGAGTGTATGCAAACATATGCTGACTGCATACACTTAATAGGCGCCCCACTAGACAACTCCTTTGATTTCACAAATGACACAGTACAACCCATCACCAGACCAGAAATAAACCAGAAAATGATGTACAATGGCCATAAAAGAGTACACAGCTTGAAATTCTATGCAGTCGTGATATCAAATGACTCAGGTGCCACTCTACTGGGTTAGTTGATAAGAAAGTTGGTCCAGTTATTACAAAATCAGAACTTATGTGATGTGATGTAATAAATAATGCCTATTTTGTATTTCAGAGGAAAGGGGACATGATTCTGTGCTGTTAGCAGGCTCTGGCATACTACCTGTCCTAGAACAGCATTTAGCATCAGCTGGCCATCCAGTGTGCCTATAGGGAAATCCGGCATATCCACTTCGCTCCACCTCCAGGCCTCATTCAAAAATGTCCATCTCACTCCCCAGATGAACAAGATGAACAAAAGTATAAGTGAAGGAAGATTGTCTGTAGAGTGGCTGTTTGGAGACATTGCAAATTACTCTAAATTGGGTTGCGTCATTAAGCTCTTCATTGTATCTGCCCAAGTTAAACATATGCGGAAGTGCTGGTCAGTTTCCATAAGTTCACATACTCACAGACTGGAGAAAGGGAGAAGCAGGTAAGTAAGTAGGTAAATCACTTACTTGAACATATTGCCCAGCACCTTACTCTGATCACCTAGCATCATCTTGAGAACTGTTGTAAAAAGTTATTTACTGATTGATTCACAGCGATTAAATTCAGCACATAGACACACCCCAGTTCTTTTAAATTCATTTGTCACTATATAGATGTAATGTAAGTAAACTGCATGTTCTGCTTGCACCTTGTCAAGTAGGTTGAGATCCCTGATTTGCTAAAAACAGCAGAAAGATAATATGGGACACTCGTTAAACCTTAAATAGAAAATATAGAGTGCTTTCCATCGTCAGGCCTTGAAGGTGGAGAGTGTGTGTGCGTGTGAGCGATGCACAGAGATAAAAATAACCAAAGCTGTATATTGATTAAAGTTGATTCTGTATTAAGACATGAAATGTGAAATGTTGTGATGGATGTAACAAAGAAAAAGAAATATGATTATATAATTGATCATTTGATTATTAATAATTATGAATGTATGAAAATAAGATAGGAACTAAGAGAAATAAGGATAAATATAAATCATGTTGAAATAGTGAATGAGGAACTCAGTAATGAAGCAAAAGCAACCAAACCGGGGGAGAGAAGCGAACAGGGAAGTTGTGCGGCATGGACAGGATACATCTGGATGAACCTGAGGGGATGGTTAATTATGCAATGTATGATTTGGTGCTGAGCGGCACGTACGCACCCTAGAAGGCAAGCTATCCGGCATGTACACACCTATTGCACAATGTATGACTTGGTGCTATCTGATACTTATGAGAAGCAAAGAGTATAAAAGATGCCGGACAGGGAGGATTGTGGTTAATCCTCGGCTGGCACTCGGGTCCAAGGCATGCTGATTGATCGACCACATCGAAGCATTGCATCTTTGAACTTAAACTTCTAACTCAAGAGACAGAGCAGATGAACAGCCCAACATCGCAGAAAGAGAATCCAACTATCTACAGCCAAATAGAGAGTGTCGTGCATAGAAGGGTGTAACCATTCCCACCTGGCTGAGAGTTTCCAATTGAATTCCCTTCTCTGTAAGTTGCTTTGGATAAAAGCGTCTGCTAAATGACTAAATGTAAATGTAGACGAATTACAAAGGATTCCCCTTTCGTTCATCCTGCCATCAAAGACTGAGGATGGATCAGAGACTTTCCGTACTTTGGACAAAGTCGGGAGTTTCAACAGCATCCAGCAGTTCAGCAGTCAAGGAAGGACTGTATTGGCCTGCACCACTTCCCTCTTTGTCTCCAAATTGGACAATTTAACCTTTCAGCTACAGCCTTTGCACCATGATTTGAAATTTAACATTTTTTAAAATACAATTAGATAAATGGTTTATCATTATTAGTGTATTAGTGTATTGGTAATTAGTAATTTTGAATTGAATTAAGCTGTATGCTTGCCCTTGAAATAAATATATCAACTGAAGTTAAAGATTAAATTGTGGACACTGAATTTGTAGCATCTCTGGATGTACTATCAGGTATAGTGTGTTCAACATCTTTGAAGATTCTAACAGGTTACTCTAGCCAAAGAAATTAACAGAACCTTGGGGCTTACTGTCCAAGCCACTAAAAAATATCCTAGGAACCATAACAAGTGCCGCCACCACCTTTAAACAGTCCTCTGACAAGTCCCGATAGGGTAATACCCATGATCTAGAGGATTGGACCCTTTAAACGGAGAGCTGGACCAGTACCACCTGTACAGGGGTAACTCGGGATCTAACAACCTTTACCTCCATGGGTTACTGTACCAGTGTGAGTGCAATGCAGAATTGTCTGTATATTGCATTCCCAATATGAGATAACTTCTTTTATCTTATTTTCTATCTTGTCCCATTTTTCTATTTTCCATTTGTCCCAGATAAAGAAAATTATAGATTTATCCAGTTATTTGAAGAAGGATTTTTTTAATCAGAATGGGAATATTTTGTAAGAGATAAATACATTTTGGTAATATAGTAATTTTAATAGTGTTCACTCTGCCATGGAAATGGAAACACAGATGCATTTTCTTGTCTCAGTAAAAACACAACACTTTTACTAACATTACCATTCATAACCTGAGAGTTGTCCAAATCAATTTAAACACACTGTGAGGGTCCAAAATGTGCATTCAAATATCACCAGCATAAAGAGATAGCGTATGCAATTGCCCAATCAAAAATGACGATAAACACGTTGCTCTTTTATTGTTTCACGTCTGTCAGAATCAGGGACGGATCTAGAAAAATATTTATGGGGTGGCGAGAGGGGGGCAGGAATTTTTGAGGGGTGGCAACATATGGCAGACGTATATATACTGAATTTAATCACAGTTATCACAGTTTGATGAGAAATAGTATGTACACAATACAAAAGGGCACGGGCTGCCATTTACAAACTCATACAGACAAATTTAATTTCATGCATTTTGAGGTTTCATGTGAAACAGTTCATATTAGGAATAAGTGACCATACAATGTGATCTCACTTAATAGGAGATAGAAGTTTGGTAACACGACTGTAGGTGGGGCATTATCACAGGAAAGGCATTAAGGTAAGACACAGGTGATGAGTGGCAGATGTGTGAGAGGGGAAGCAAACAGTTTTTGACTGTGTCAGAGAGGCAGTGTTGCAGGCAGCATTTGTACAAGAAGAAACTATCTAAAGAAAAACTTACCCACGAGGACTGAGCTGTACTAAGGTGAGTACACATACACTGTGGAAATAAATGGGTCACGGCACTCAAATGAGGTACTGGACATTGCTTTTATTGTTTACTCAGAACAGCCATTCTCCCCATTTGTCCCTCAGTAGCTTGAACAATTTTTGACAGATGAGGTCTTTACTAAATAAAGTGACAAGAAATACAGTACAGTATATACAATATTCACAGCAGTTAAGGTGACATGCATGCATGTAAATATGAACTGCTGTATCACCACATTACACAAAAAGGCTCAGAGTTACAAAAGGGTATGTTACATCAAAAGCTCCACAAACCTTAAAAGAAGTCACATAAAAATACATTTTGCTCCCAGTCTGAAAAATCCTCAATATTTGAATCATAAGCTTCAGCCAATAACAGAACAGCCTCCTCTCTCAAAAAAGTTGGACTTGACGGATTTAGTGCCTGGACACCCTGCATAATGTTACAATTTGTGTTAGAAAATCTTCTTCCTATTTCTCCACTCATGTTATCAAGAACTGGATAGTACACAGAGACACAAAAAGTGTGTTTGCTATCTGGAACTACATGCTGTCCCAAGGTGGAGTGGATGACAGTATCCTGAAGCACCTTTGTTGTCTGTCTTGGCCTCTTTGGTTTTCGCTGAGTTGTATCAATGTTAATTCGTTGACATAAATCAAGTGTTCAACAGCCTTAGCATAGTCCACTGTTTTAGACTGGAGCATGTCTGATAAAAAATTGGAGTCACTCAGGACCTTTCTGAACAGAACTTCAACAGCTCTTTGTGGATGGTTCTCAGATGCGATCTCTCTCTATATATACATATATATGTGTGTGTGTGTGTGTGTATAACTTGGCTTTCTCCACTTTCTAATCATTACTCTCAAATAAAAGCTAAGTAATAAATAAGTCTCATAAGTCTTATAAGTAAATAAGTCTTGTATGGTGCACTTACACTGAAATGTTTCATATTTCATATTCAAATTGAGTTCCATAAAATTCCAAGTCTGTCAGCATCACAAATGACTCTATTCTGTGAAATCTTTTAGACTCACCTTTCAGTAGAGGTCTCTCCCCTTTCACTCACTGTGCTCCTCTGACCTGACTACTACATGCCAATAGGGGTGGTGGAGTGATAATTATTAGTGTAATTATTATTATTATTATCCACTGATGATAATCATACGTGAATGAGCTCAGCTCCTGTTTCACGGTGTGCATCCATGCGTAAAGTGAGAAACACAGCTGATGCTCCAGATGGAAGTCACCCCAAAGATATGGTAGAGAGAGTGCACACTTCACTCTATGAACAACCAGGACCTTCACAGTGCATTTCAGACTAACCAGCTAGCTTAAGTAGCAGCGTTCTTTTACAGCTGGAATGTAACTTTTGACCCAAAACAACAAAGGTAAGACGTGCAGAGATTGTCTGTAGTGTGTAAGCCAGGTTTTTATTTGTCAAACATGGAACATTTCATTAATTACATGGGACTTTCTGCTGTTAGCTGGGGGCTGGAGCTAACTAACTGTTACTACCAGCAGTGATGAGTTTACTGTCCTGAAAAACTTTCTTATATCCATTCTTCATCCATCCATTCATGTTCTTCTCCTAACATGCTCTATTCGGCTCTGTGTGCAACGGTAGAAGTAACGGCTGCAGGTACCTTGCCGCAAGCAATTTTCAGTAATGTGGGCATTCTGAACAAGTGGAATGGATTGATAACAACGCACCAAAGGGGCTCTACCGTACTCTACGGAGTGAAGGGAAACTGACTGATTTATGATCACATTTAAGTCCTTAATGACAGGTTATATGATTATTTATTTAAACTGATATCCTGGCCGCTTTATATTGAATTTGTCGTAATTTTTTTGTTAAAAAAAAAAAAAAGTGTTTTTAATAAAACAACACCAAACTATTTAGGGGGGCTGAAGCCTGAAGGTAGCTGTGTCCTTAGGGCTGTATGATACTGCAAAATTTGGTATCGATCCAATACCAAGTAAATACAGGGCCAGTATTGCCGATACCGATACCAATACCGATACCGAAGGAGTTGTACAGAAGAGAAACTGAAACTTAAGAATCGATCTCATCACACAAGTGTCGATCAATACCCAATACCAACATTAGTATCGATACTATCGATATTTTAAATCGATCCGCCTACCCCTAGTGTCTGTAGAACAGAGTGCAGGGGGTAGGGAGCACACAGAGCAGAGTAACAGAGGGCCCAAAGTGACTGCAGAGTGACAGAATAGCTTGGTTCCCCTCAACTTTCTGGAGGGTCTTTGCTTTGCTAAGTGGCATGCCTGAGGAAAATAATAATATACATTAATATAATAATATACATTAAGTATTGTTTATAAGCCCAAATGTTAAAGAAGTAAAAACGAGCTGAAAATGTAGATATAACTCCTGTTATACCGAGATGATCAGTTATGAAAGGAGAGACCCTGCTGCCACCATCCGATCCTCCCTCGTCCTAAGGACGGAGTAAAGTCGCCTGGACATATGTGTATTCTGCATTTTGAGCTCTTCCTTTCTTCATTTATAACCTGCTTGTTTCCATTCTGGTCTTTTCTCTCTCGCACGTCCGCCCCGATACACATATAAAAATGAATTTTAGGCTGTATGAACTAATGAGTATAATAAAGTATAATAGTATAATGATTCCAGGGACCACAGCTGGCCAACAGCTGTTTAGGGAGCACAGTCCAAGGAATAAATACTCAGAAATTACCTATGTTTAATTTTAGTAAGAAGTATGGACACAGACACCGCAAAAATATCGTTTTTGCCCCCTAGTGGCTTGCTACCGTACAGGTAATATGAGTCTGTTAACACTGACAAAGGCTAAAATATAACATACATTTCAAAGGCAAATTGATATATGAAATTATATATATATATATATATATATATATATATTTATATATATATATATATATATATATATATATATATATATATATATATATTTGTGTGTATATATATATAACCTTTTTTAATAACCTTTGAGTTCATACTACTGGACTATAAGCCTTTTTGCAGAAACTCTTACAGCAGATGTCTATCTGATAGTGCTGTAGCCAAATTTAAGGAAGTGATTCCTTCAGCATTGAATTCAATGCCTTGTCTCAATGTAACAGAGGACTTGTCTGCTTCCTTTAGCCCCTCACAAATAGATCATCTTGTTGATAGTACTACAGGCTCATTAAGGACAACTCTAGACTCTATTGCACCTCTGAAAAAGAAGACAATTAAACACAGGAGGTTAGCATCATGGTATAGCCAGCAGACTCGTAAATTAAAGCAAGAGGCACGTAACCCTGAACACAAATGGCGTGCCACTAAACTGGAAGAATCTCGTCTCGTCAGGCAAGATAATCTTAAAACATACAGGAGAGCTCTCCGTAATGCCAGAGCAGCCTATTACTCTTCATTAATAGAGGAGAATAAGAACAACCCCAGGTTTCTCTTCAGCGCTGTAGCCAGGCTAAGAGAGAACCACAGCTCTACTGAGCCATCTATTCCTTTAGGTCTAAGTACTAATGACTTCATCAGCTTCTTTAATGATAACATTATAACTATTAGAGACAAAATCCATCACCTCTTGCCCTCAACAGGCATTGATCTGCATTCTGATACAGCAAGTTTGGAAACAGCTGTAAAACCTGATATGTATTTAGACTCTTTTTCTCCCATCGACCTTCATCAAATAACTTTAATTAAATTAAATTTAATTTCTGCATCTAAGCCGTCAACCTGTCTCTTAGACCCCATCCCAACCAGGCTGCTCAAGGATGTTTTACCTCTAGTTAGCCCTTCTTTATTGGATATGATTAATCTGTCTTTATTATCAGGATATGTACCACAGTCCTTTAAAGTAGCTGTAATTAAACCTCTTCTTAAAAAGCCCACTCTAGACCCAGAGGTCTTAGCCAACTACAGACCGATATCAAACCTTCCCTTTCTCTCTAAGATACTTGAGAAAGCTGTAGCTAATCAGCTGTGTGACTTTCTCCATAACAATAGTCTATTTGAGGATTTTCAGTCAGGATTTAGAGTGCATCATAGCACAGAGACCGCATTAGTCAAAGTGACAAATGACCTCCTAATGGCATCAGACAAAGGACTCATCTCTGTACTTGTCCTGTTAGATCTTAGTGCCGCATTTGACACCTTAGATCGATCTCAGTTTGTTCATGTCAATGATGAATTCTCCATGCATACCAAAGTTTGTCATGGAGTCCCACAAGGTTTTGTACTGGGACCACTTCTATTTAGTTTATATATGCTTCCTTTAGGGAACATTATTAGGAATCACTCTATCAATTTTCATTGTTATGCTGACGACACCCAATTATATTTATCGATCAAGCCTGATGAAACAAATCAGAAGTTCTTGTAATTGGACCGAAACACCTCAGAAACTCTCTTTCTAGAGACTTAGTTAGATGGGATCACCCTGGCCTCCAGCTCCACTGTAAAGAATCTTGGAGTTGTTTTTGATTGCTTGCTGTGTGCTGGGTGGAATGGTGCACCACACAATTTGTGTCACAATTCATGGAAGAGCAAGCTACGAAAACGCAGCAATTGAACTGCTGATGACCAGTGACAGTTCTTCAGTGCAGTCTCTGAGGTTGTTGTTACCTGTATTGATGCTGCAATAGCTGGGTGGTAGACGGTGGAATAGGACAACTAGAACTGAGAGAAGAGGAAAGAAATATGGGATGGAGGGACACATGCACAGGTTGTTAGTGAAACCTTGGGGAAGAGGAATGTGAGAATGGGAGTGCAGGTGTGGGGTTTGATACGACCTGGCCCTGAGACAGGGATAAAGTGGGAGGATGAACTTCGGCCACGAAGTGTACTGTGACGCCATTGGCATTTGCACAAGCGTGGCGCTGAGGACCCTAAAGTGGTGGTGAAGCTTGACAATAAGGAAAGATATTTTGCGCTGGGAATAAACTGAAAGAATAAGCCAGTTGTTTTTTGTTTGAACTGAACTGAACTGAACTGAAGAAGTGGTCATTGCTTGTTGTTTTTCTGTTGTGTAAATATATTTTTGGAAACAAAAAGAAAAGTGGTATTTTGGTTTGTTCACCTTTGTTTAAGGTTGTATGAATTTTGATTTGAATGCACCCTTTGTGTTGGTTTTCTTAAGAGGTAGCTAGTTTTTAAATTGTCAGGCTGAGCCCTGGCTGGCACCCCAAAACAAAAAACTAAAAATTAAAATAAAATAGTTACCCCTAAAAACCGTCACACCACATCAAACTCCTAAAGTTCGCAGATAACACAACCTCATCCAGGGAGAGTGCAGATGCAAATGGTCACCGTGTTGGCAATAATCTTTCCCAACCTTGCCAAAGAGTTTTTAAAAGAAAAAATATTTTTAAACTAGCACCTTAACCAAAGCTTTGAAAACCTAATTTCCCTCTATGCATCAGGTGAGCTATCTCCTGCTAGAATACTTGCTTCCTCTCTACCTTTCTTCAATTTTATCTCTTTTTTATCACTATTAAAATCTCTATTTTAACCCCATTCAAGTTAGCAGAGAACTGGACATTAGTGACTCTGCCTCTAGTATGTTTGCTCTGTGGGTCACACAATGCAGAAACATAAGCGGAAGATCCGGCAGATTTTATTATATGGCCAGAATTTTTTTGCTTCATGCTCCACTGAGCAACTTCCTTAAGAGTGAACAAATCCCTGCCTCCAACTCTTTATCCAGTTTTTTTTTAATATACATTAATGTTTTTACTGCATCAGTGTTGTAAGTTGTAATGATCTATTTCTATCAAACTCCACTGGGCATGTCTCTGTCAAGTTGCAGCCGCAATGCTGTTTTAGTCTGTCCTCCACGGGACTTCAAACTCCACCATGAGTGGTTTAGAAGTGGATTGTTTAGCCCGCCAGACATTTACTTGCTCAGATTTGGTTGTTTTACTTGGTTTAGGGGGCAGCAGTAGCTCAGTCCATAGAGACTTGGCTTGGGAACCGGAGGGTGGTTCAAGTCCAGCATGGACCAAAATATGAAAAGTGGACTGGTAGCTGGAGAGGTGCCAGTTCACCTCCTGGGCAATAATAAAATATCTCTTTATAAATATACTTCTAAACATGTAAATATGTTACATAGTTAATTTTTTTTTAGCTTTTGTCTGTTTTTACAACTGGCTGCTTGCTGGGTCCATCAAAAATAAAACAGCTGCCTATTCTCCATGGAGGCCCGCTTCTGGGATGCTTCTGAACCAAGCTGCATGGGGCCAGTGGGGTTTAAACAGCCTATTACTCTTCATTAATAGAGGAAAATAAGAACAACCCCAGGTTTCTCTTCAGCACTGTAGCCAGGCTAACAGAGAGCCACAGCTCTACTGAGCCATCTATTCCTTTAGGTCTAAGTAGTAATGACTTCATCAGCTTCTTTAATGATAAAATTATAAAGACAAAAGAGACAAAATTCATCACCTCTTGCCCTCAACAGGCACTGATCTGCATTCTGATACAGCAAGTTTGGAAACAGCTGTAAAATCTGATATATATTCAGACTGTTTCTCTCCCACCGACCTTCATCAAATAACTTCACTAATTTCTTCATCTAAGCCGTCAACCTGTCTCTTAGACCCCATCCCAACCAGGCTGCTCAAGGATGTTTTACCTCTAGTTAGCCCTTCTTTATTGGATATGATTAATCTGTCTTTATTATCAGGATATGTACCACAGTCCTTTAAAGTAGCTGTAATTAAACCTCTTCTTAAAAAGCCCACTCTAGATCCAGAGGTTTTAGCCAATTACAGACCGATATCAAACCTTCCCTTTCTCTCTAAGATACTTGAGAAAGCTGTAGCTAATCAGCTGTGTGACTGTCTTCATAATAACAGTGTTCTCTCATATGGCATTGAAATTGATCATCTAATAGTCTTTCCACAGAATCCTCTTCTGTCTGACCATTTTTTAATAACCTTTGAGTTCATATTACTGGACTATAAGCCTTTTTGCAGGAACTCTTACAGCAGATGTTTATCTGATAGTGCTGTAGCCAAATTTAAGGAAGTGATTCCTTCAGTATTGAATTCAATGCCATGTCTCAATGTAACAGAGGACCTGCCTGCTTCCTTTAGCCCTTCACAAATAGATCATCTTGTTGATAATACTACAGGCTCTTTACGGACAACTCTAGACTCTATTGCACCTCTGAAAAAAAAGACCATTAAACAAAGGAGGTTAGCACCATGGTATAGCCAGCAGACTCGTAAATTAAAGCAAGAGACACGTAAATCTGAACGCAAATGGCGTGCCACTAAACTGGAAGATTCTCGTCTAGTCTGGCAAGATAATCTTAAAACATACAGGAAGGCTCTCCGTTATGCCAGAGCAGCCTATTACTCTTCATTAATAGAGGAGAATAAGAACAACCCCAGGTTTCTCTTCAGCACTGTAGCCAGGCTAACAGAGAATCACAGCTCTATTGAGCCATCTATTCCTTTAGGTCTAAGTAGTAATGACTTCATGAGCTTCTTTAATGATAAAATTATAACTATTAGAGATAAAATCCATCATCTCCTGCCCTCAACAGGCTTTGATCTGCTTTCTGATACAGCAACTCTGGAAACAGCTGTAAAACCTGATATGTATTTAGACTCTTTTTCTCCCATCGACCTTCATCAAATAACTTCAATAATTTCTACATCTAAGCCGTCAACCTGTCTCTTAGACCCCATCCCAACCGGGCTGCTCAAGGATGTTTTACCTCTAGTTAGCCCTTCTTTATTGGATATGATTAATCTGTCTTTATTATCAGGTTATGTACCACAGTCCTTTAAGGTAGCTGTAATTAAACCTCTCCTTAAAAAGCCCTCTCTAGACCCAGAGGTCTTAGCCAACTACAGACCGATATCAAACCTTCCCTTTCTCTCCAAGATACTTGAGAAAGCTGTAGCTAATCAGCTATGTGACTTTCTCCATAACAATAGTCTATTTGAAGATTTTCAGTCAGGATTTAGAGTACATCATAGCACAGAGACCGCATTAGTCAAAGTGACAAATGACCTCCTAATGGCATCAGACAAAGGACTCATCTCTGTACTTGTACTGTTAGATCTTAGTGCCGCATTTGACACCATTGACCATCAAATTCTCTTACAGAGACTGGAACATCAAATTGGCATCAAAGGAACCACCTAAGCTGGTTTAAGTCGTATTTCTTAGATCGATCTCAGTTTGTTCACGTCAATGATGAATTCTCCATGCATACCAAAGTTTGTCATGGAGTCCCAAGGTTCTGTACTAGGACCACTTCTATTTAGTTTATATATGCTTCCTTTAGGGAACATTATTAGGAATCACTCTATCAATTTTCATTGCTATGCTGACGACACCCAATTATATTTATCGATCAAGCCTGATGAAACAAATCAATTAACTAAACTCCAAGCATGCCTTAAAGATATAAAAAGTTGGATGACCTACAATTTTCTAATGTTAAATTCAGACAAAACTGAAGTTCTTGTAATTGGACCCAAACACCTCAGAAACTCTCTTTCTAGAGACTTAGTTACTCTAGACGGATCACCCTGGCCTCCAGCTCCACCGTAAAGAATCTTGGAGTTGTTTTTGATCAGGACTTGTCCTTTAATGTCCACATAAAACAAATTTCGAGGACTGCATTCTTCCACTTACGTAACATCGCCAAAATCAGACGCATTGTATCTCAAGTGGATGCAGAAAAACTAGTCCACGCATTTGTTACTTCTAGGCTGGACTATTGTAACTCTTTGCTATCAGGTTGCTCCAATAAGTCTCTTAGGACTTTGCAGTTAATTCAGAATGCTGCTGCACGTGTTCTGACAGGAACCAAGATCAGAGATCACATCTCTCCCATTTTGGCTTCCTTGCATTGGCTACCTATCAAATCTAGAATAGAATTTAAAATTCTTCTCCTTACTTACAAAGCTCTTCATGGTCAGGCACCATCATATCTAAAAGAGCTCATAGTACCTTACTACCCCTCTAGAACACTGCGCTCTCAGGATGCTGGGTTCCTTGTGGTTCCTATAGTTTCCAAAAGTAGATTGGGAGCCAGAGCTTTCAGCTATCAGGCTCCTCTTCTGTGGAACAAACTACCATTCCAGGTTCGGGAGGCAGACACGGTCAACACTTTTAAGAGTAGACTTAAGACTTTCCTTTTTGATAAAGCTTATAGTTAGGGCTGGCTCAGGTCATCCCTTAGTTATGCTGCCATAGGACTAGACTGCCGGGGGACTCTCCCTCCCTCTCTCTCTCTCTCTCTCTCTCCCTCTCCCCCTCTCCTCCCTCTTTCTCTCTCACCATCAGTGGACATACATGTCTCATTAATGCATGCTACTAACCGAACTTCCCCGGAGTTTTTGTGCTCTGTCGTCCAGCAGGTTCTCGTGGATCGTGGCTGCTGCTGTGATCCTGCGCAACGTCCACTACATATATTATTACTGTCATTATTGCTACCATATCTGCTACTGTGGTCATTTTATCATTCATTGTAATTCATTGTCATTTTATCATTCATTGTAATTGTACAATATGTTTGTGTTGACTTGTTCTGTACATGTGACATCTATTGCACGTCTGTCCGTCCTGGGAGAGGGATCCTCCTCTGTGGCTCTTCCTGAGGTTTCTTCCACCTTTTTTCCCTGTTAAAAGGGTTTTTTGTGGGCAAGTTTTTCCTCACTCGAACCGAGGGTCTAAGGACAGAGGGTGTCACTCCCTGTACAGATTGTAAAGCCCCCCGAGGCAAATGTATTTTGTGACTTTGGGCTATACAAATAAAATTTGATTTGATTTGATTTGATTTGATTTATTTGAGGATTTTCAGTCAGGATTTAGAGTGCATCATAGCACAGAGACCGCACTAGTCAAAGTTACAAATGACCTCCTAATGGCATCAGACAAAGGACTCATCTCTGTACTTGTCCTGTTAGATCTTAGTGCCGCATTTGACACCACTCATCATCAAATTCTTTTACAGAGACTGGAACATCAAATTGGCATCAAAGGAACCACCCTAAGCTGGTTTAAGTCATATTTCTTAGATTGATCTCAGTTTGTTCACGTCAATGATGAATCCTCCATGCATACCAAAGTTTGTCACGGAGTCCCACAAGGTTCTGTACTAGGACCACTTCTATTCAGTTCATATATGCTTCCTCTAGGGAACATTATAAGAAATCACTCCATTAATTTTCATTGTTATGCCGACGAGAGCCAATTATATTTATCGATCAAGCCTGATGAAACCAATCAGTTAACTAAACTCCAAGCATGCCTTAAGGATATAAAAAGTTGGATGACGTACAATTTTCTGATGTTAAATTCAGACATAACTGAAGTTCTTGTAATTGGACCCAAACACCTCAGAAACTCTCTTTCTAGAGACTTAGTTACTTTAGACGGGATCACCCTGGCCTCCAGCTCCACGGTAAAGAATCTTGGAGTTGTTTTTGATCAGGATTTGTCCTTTAATGTCCACATAAAACAAATTTCGAGGACTGCATTCTTCCACTTACGTAACATCGCCAAAATCAGACGCATCGTGTCTCAAGCGGATGCAGAAAAACTAGTCCACACATTTGTTACTTCTAGGCTGGACTATTGTAACTCTTTGCTATCAGGCTGCTCCAATAAGTCTCTTAGGACTTTGCAGCTATGCTGCTGCACGTGTTCTGACAGGAACCAAGATCAGAGATCACATCTCTCCAATTTTAGCTTCCTTGCATTGGCTACCTGTTAAATCTAGAATAGAATTTAAAATTTTTCTTCTTCTGTGGAACAAACTACCATTCTGGATTCGGGAGGCAGACACAGTCATCAACTTTAAGAGTAGACTTAAGACTTTCCTTTTTGATAGAGCTTATAGTTAGGGCTGGCTCAGGTCATCCCTTAGTTATGCTGCCATAGGATTTGACTGCCGGGGGACTCCCGCTCCCTCCCCTCCCATCTCTCTCTCTCTCTCTCTCTCTCTGTGTCTGTCTCTTTCAGGGTTATGCCTAGTCAGGCACGGCATTGGTTGAAGATGCAGTCACATTTCCCTTTACTGAAAACTCTCTCTCTCTCTCTCTCTCTCTCTCTCTATCTATCTATCTATCTATCTATCTATCTATCTATCTCTGTCTACCATATCTCTCTCTCTCTCTCGCTACCATATCTCTCTGTCTCTCTCTCACCATCTGTAAACATACATGTCTCATTAATGCATGTTACTAACTAAACTTCTTCCCTGGAGTTTCTGTGCTCTCTCGTCCAGCAGGTTCTCATGGATCGTGGCTGCTGCTGTGGTCCTGCACGGCGTCCGTTGCATGTATTGCTGCTGCCATGACAGTATTGCTGCTGTCATTATTGCTACCATATCTCCATTACAGTTTATAGTTAGTTTATGATTTGCTGCTGCTGTGCATCTGTGTCTCTCTATCTCTATCACAGGTTCCACTGCTACTGTAATCATTTTATCATTCATTGTAATTCATTGTCATTTTATCATTCATTGTAATTCATTGTCATTTTATCAGTCATTGTAATTGTACAATATGTTTGTGTTGATTTGTTCTGTACACGTGACATCTATTGCACGTCTGTCCATCCTGGGAGAGGGATCCCTCCTCTGTGGCCCGTCCTGAGGTTTCTTCCACCTTTTTTCCCTGTTAAAAGGGTTTTTTGTGGGCAAGGTTTTCCTCACTCGAACCGAGGGTCTAAGGACAGAGGGTGTCACTCCCTGTACAGATTGTAAAGCCCTCCGAGGCAAATGTACTTTGTGACTTTGGGCTATACAAATAAGATTTGATTTGATTTGATGTGATGATGGGGGGAATTAGCTTGTCAGGGCTGCTAGACACAGGCTCACAGACCATTATGATACAATGTAGTTTTTTTCCCTCAACATTTCCAAGAGTATGTGGTCAAAGAACTCCCAGCCATGATCAAGCTTAAAGCTGTTAATGGTCTCTGTATCCCCTGCCTGGGCTAACCCATTATGGACTTTGACACTAAGGGCCATAAAAAATAAACCAAAGAGAAGTTTTTATTGTAGAAGACAAGTTCTCCTCCAACCCTCTTATTATAGGGATGAATGTGGTGCAAGTGGATGTTGTATTTAATAACCCCAATAGCCCAGTGTCTTTCTCTGTCAAAACCTGAAGTTTCAGAATGCCTAGAGGACCTGTGCCACAGGACTGTGGTGACATCAGAGGATGGTTTTCTGGGATACATCTGGCCAACCACCACCAAAGAGTCATACCATACCATACCATACCAGCCAGAAGTGAAATGGTAGTCTGGGGCTGTGCCAAATCTGGGCAATGAGGGCGCAACTACCACAGGCTGGTCGAGACACTCCGGGAACCCGGGATCATTTCTGCTGCATGGAGACTCACTGTGGTGAGACAAGGGCAGGTCCCCGTCCGCTTCCGTAACCTGCATGATTTCCCTGTCTCCATAGGGCATAACCAGAAGCTGGGGAGGCTGTTTCAAGTAGATGAAGCAGACATCCATGGAGCGCATGACACACCTGGCACTGATGGCATGGTGAAGGTGAGTTTGGTTAATGTCTGTGATAGAGTAAAGCAAGACCAAGGTGCTGAATTTGGCTCATCAACCTGACCTAACCCTGGAGGAGCCAGGTCAGTTAGCACTTTTTTTTTTGCAAAGGTGGGAGAAAGTTTTCTTCACTCATGAAGAAGACTTTGGGACAACTGACATGGTGAAGCACTGCATCGCCCCCCATAAGGGGACATATGAGCCCTTCTAGCAGGTATGTTGCAAAATGGTATTATAACTGAAAGTTCCAGTCCCTGGACAGCACCCATCATTATGGTGAAGAAAAAAAGATGGTTGCTGGAGATTCTGTGTTGATTACAGAAAGCTAAACACTGTGACTCAGGGTCTCAGGAGGAGACAACAATCATTGTCACCAAGACATTAGAAGAAGGGATCTTGCACTGACACACACTTATATTGTTACGACCAGTGTAGGGGTGGAAAGAAGTAACATAAAAAACAGGTGTTATGGTTTCAAACAAAGGTATTTATTATGTTGAAAATTCAAAATGTTTTTAACAAAAGGAGGTGAGGAGCTAAAGGGCACAAAGGGCGAGCGGATGCTGTTTAAAAGAACAAATAAATATAACAAAAAGAGAACTCCAAACAGAGCCTATTCTAGCTAAGTTTAAACAAAACGAGAAAGAAAAACCTCACTGTCTAAACTAATACCTAATAACAAAACACACCGAAAACAGCACCCCTAGGCTAGTGAATATAACAGAAATTGTCTACGTGTATAATCAGTACATCTATAACTAACTACACCCTGCCCCAGTCCCAGAAACAAACGAAACGAACCTCAACAGGTAACAAGCAAGTTAACCACAGTTAACATTTATGATTTGGCAACAACGAGGAAAGCTCACACCCAAAACAATAAGCCACACAGTTGCTTTGGCACCCGTGCTGGGGCAATTGGGCCCCGCGGACTGGCTGATTCCCAGAGGTTGCTGCACCAATCCCCGTCCTGTACCTACTCAAGGACGCTGCCACGCATGACCCCACCTCTGGCAGCTGGGGCCAACCAGGAACCGGCACCCACACACCTGTATTTACATACAGAAAACGCTACACGCGAGAGATATATGGGGCCGTAACATATACATACACTGCTGCTAACACAGAAAAGGAAGGGCTTGGGTCAAGTCTACTTTGGCTGCTTGATTTTACTTTTTACAGTGTCTGTCACCCTTCCCATTCTCTCTGTCTCTCTCTTTTTCTTTATTTCTCTCTCCCTGACCTCAATAGCTTGCAAGAGGCTACTGGCAAGTCAAGGTGTTCCCCAGGACCGCGAGACAACTGCTTTCACAACCCCACTAAGTCAATTTGATTTTCAACGCATGCCCTTTGGCATCTGCAGTGCCCCAGCGATGTTCCAGCGCCTAATGTAGCAGTGCATCAGCGGCCGAATCACAGACTCCTTACTAGCCTACCTAGATGACATTGTCTATTCCCCAGACTTTGCCACACACCCGAGCTCTTGGAGGAGGTGCTTTAGCGCTATGGCAGCACGGCCAAAGCTTCGCCTGAGAAATGTAAGTATGAAATTCCTGGGGCACATAGTGTAGTAAGGCCAGACCCAGAAGAAGTGTCCGCTGTTGTGGACTGGGCCATTCCTACTACAGCTAAGGAATTTTATGTGTATTGCTGTTTACACCAGGGATATGAGGGAAACGATATTTCTCTGTATGTCCTGTATGTTATGGAATTTTCTATCCTTGGGTTACACAAGGTCACGTGTGGGCCTTGAGGCCAGTCTATCTCACTGTGGTGGCCAGGGTCGAAGAGACCTATTGCTGTCTTCCTAAACATAATAGATAGCTTGCCGTTGACGTTCCAATCTGCGTAAACAGACATCTGTGTCTCCAAACTAGCATATGCTGACAATAACACCTGCATGGGTAAAAACATTCTCTTTGACTAATTCTGGGCATATAGTATTTGTGGTGTTATCTTGGGGTTTAAAGGCTATCTACCAGGATGAGTTGGGTAGAATGTGAGACAGACTCAGGCACTTCTGATGTACTTTGAGAGTGTCTCTAATTCTCCTTGGCCAAGCGTCAATAAATATGACAGCATAAGACATCAAAGGCTCCTGAACACTTTCTTCCTTCCTGACCTCATCATTGACCTTTGATTCCAGCAATTTCTCCACGACACTGTACATATGGCAGCGTTGACAAATAAAGTTGACTTTACTTGACTTGAATAAAAGACCTTTTTACGCCTGGCTGGGTATTATACACAGTTGGCAAACCAAAATGACAAGCAACTTGGCTCCTGCTCCTTAAGTTGGTCGACAGCTGTCTTCGATGACTTCAAAGGAATACTAGAAGCCCCTGTGCTAGTGTATGCTGATTTTTCCAAGCCATTTCTTCTTTATACAGATGCCAACCACCAGGGGCACTATTAGCTTAAAAATACATGTGAAGTTCACGCATTTAAGAGCTAAATCTGTCAATAGAAAAATAATCTTTTTCAGCAGATATCCTAGTCACTATAAGACTGAACTAGCAAAGCAGTTTAGTGTTTATCTGTGTGGTATTTATTCACATTGACATTTGTGAGACGGTGCTTGATGCCACCTGTGAAGCATGGTGGAGGCAATGTGATGGTCTGGGGGTCATGAGACTTGTACAGGGTAAAAGGGATCTTAACGAAGGAAAGCTATCACTCTTCCGCAATGCCATGTGATACCCTATGGACGACGCTTGATTTGAGCCAATTTAACCCTATAACAGGACAATGACCCAAAGCACAACTCCAAATTATGCAAGAACCATTCAGGGAAGAAGCAGTCAGCTGGTATTCTGACTGTAATGGAGTGGCCAGCACAATCAACCCTAGCAGCTTGACCATATGGTACATAAGAAGGGCCCATTAAGCCAATCCAATTTATGGGAGGTGCTTCAGGAAGCCTGGGAGATTACCTTCACATATTGACAAGTAGAATGCCAAAGGTCTGCAAGGCTGTAATTATTTGATGAAAGCAAAGATTGAAGGACACAATTATTATTTCAATATTAATACACTAATAATAATATTAATATCTTCCCCCAGGCTTCACTAACAACCTGTGAATATTACAATATTATTTCTAACCTTGTCATTGGCTATATTTCCTATTCATTTTGCAATATGTCTATTCATTTTTTGTATGTTTTCATGGAAAACATGGAATTTTCTAAGTGAGTCTAATTTTTTGAACGGTAGTGTTTATTATGCTTATTACATAACAGGCACCTGGAGTTTGCCCATCCTTTGGCTTGCTTTTGAGACTGGTCTGGATTTGATTTTAACTGGATTTGTTTGTGTTGCCTACCCCATGAACATTATGGCTTGACTCACATCTTCTATTTGAGGAAATACTGTTGGGGATTCTATATGGTTTGAAGGGCCACAAAACAATTAGTGCAATCAATTAGTTTTCAGGATTATCAAAGACTTATCATAAATAATAGCTTTAATTAATATTAGTTGAGTTCCTTGGGGCACCACTCTTAAACAAGAGAAAATGCTAACCAATTTATTGATTTGATTGTCTCAAAATACACTAAGTAATTTGGTTTGATTAATAAGCAATTAAATATCTACTACCATAATTACTACAGTCATGGCCAAAAATATTGACACCCCTGCATTTCTGTCACAAAATGTGCTACTTTGCAATTACAAATTATTTGGTATTTTGGTAAAAAATTGAGTGAAAAAAGAATTTCCCCTCGAGGGATCAATAAAGTGTTCTACCTATCTATTCTATTCTAGAAGGATGAAGGATTTGGAGTTCAGCATAGAGGAGGTTGGCAGCATTCAATCTCACATGTATATAGACAAACATTTATTAAAAGATAATACAAACATAAATACACAATATAATCTAACTATAACCTAAAGAACAAAAGACGTGTGTCTGGATGTCTGGATGTGCGCCAGAAAGAATGTGTGTGTGTCTCTGATCTATACATGATGTTTAGCATGCATGAAACAAGAAAGGCTTAGAGTTTTGTTGACCAGGTCAGGGTGTCAGTGAGAATAAGTGACCTGAGGAGAGGTGAAGCTGGAAACATAACAGATTCACAGTAAAAGTCCAGTTTAATTACACTGCATTACTACATTATCCATGTAGTCCCTAATAATATGACAGTTTTGGGTTAAGAATTGATATCATGTTTTAAAGACGCAGTTTCAACATTTTAAGAGTCAAATAGGGTTTTTTGATCAGATTTATTATATTTTTAACAAATTTAAGAAATCAGAGGCTTCTTTGCTGCAGTGAAAGCAATGAAGCAAGGTGGGAGGATAAAGCATTTATTGTCGTTGTTATTAGAGTACAAACACACATACTGAGTTTCTGTTGGAGGTAGCAGAACAAGAGAAGTATACAGTGGGGAGGAGTAAAGTAGGCTTGACACCACTTACGGCCTGTTTCAGCGCATATTTTACAGCAAAATAGAATTTTAATGCAGGCCAAGGCCAGATGTCGATCTCGTTTTGGGCTGCTCAGCCCTGCTTTCCTGTATACTTCATTAATCAAGACATTAAAACATGTACCTGTGTGTTTGGCTTTGTTGTTTTTTTCCTCCTCTCACTCCCATTTCCCTTTTTTGTAATGAAACTAATTCAGGATGCTGCCCCTTCTGTGTGTTTTGTGAGTACTCATGAAAGCAGAAAGACAGATAAGAAAAACATGGTGTTTTCCTCCCCTTGCTCACAGTGGTGCCAGCTAATGGGGCCAGGGTAGGCCAGGGTTTCATGTACATAATATGCTCTTTAGTAATGAGCACTGTATGAATAATATGTATCTATCTTATGTTTTACATTAGGTAGGGTATACGTATAATTTTTATAATGATAAATTCTTATACTGCTTCATACTGTGTAAAGCTAAGCTTGTTTGTGAAACACAACAAGACGAACAACAACAGAGAAAACAGGCAAACGTATTATGGTTTAAGTCTTTCTTTATATTGAATTTTTGAGTTTAATTTATTAATTTATTTATAAAAGCAAATGAATAGGACAGGAGAAAATATTCTGAAAGGAGATATATAAATGTAAAGAGTAGTTGAAACTATTTAATTTTGATTGTTTGGTGATGTATATGGATGCACCTCCCACAGACAGGTTATGAAGTTTTATAATGAGGTTCAGGAACAAAGAACATGCTCTGAACTCATCCCATTTCTGCATCTCCGGTATGACGACAATGTGCTTTGCGGTAGCGTATTGTGTCACTTCCGGTTATCGGTGTTGCTGCCACGGTGCTCTCTGCTCTGTTTACCTAAACAGATTTTCGTATATTTCTCACATCAGCGATTATCTACTTATTTCTGCACTATCCTTAGACTTGTTCTGTTTGTGCACGAACAGGTCTCTTTACTATAGTGACCACAATCTGCTAGTTTCACCAGTTTCTGTTAGTCACACTAACTAGTGAGAGCAATGGCTTCTCTCTCCTCTCCTGCTCTCTCCTCTCTTCCTCGCTCTTCTCCTGCTCTCTCCTGCCACATGTTTAGTTATTCCTCGCCCTCCTTTAGTGGTAACGGTACTTGTAATAAAATGTAGTTTATTTGTAGCTTTGGAGGTGAGGGTCAGTGAGTTAGAGGCACGGTACCGCACGACCGAACTGTCAGTAGCTCAGATAGTTAGCCCGCTGCAGGTAGCTTCAGCTAGCCGTCCCCCGGCAGTTCCCGAGCAGCCGGGAGGCTGGGTGACTGTCCGAAGGAGGCATAGCCCCAAACTGAAGCCCACGGTACACCACCAACTGCTCCACGTTTCAGATTTTCCCCACTCAGCGACACACCTGCTGAGAAACCAACTCTGGTCATTGGAAGCGACACCGGGTGCCATAGTTAAATGCATCCCGGGGGCCAGAGCGGGCGACATCGAGTCTTATTTGAAACTGCTGGATAAAGATAAACATAAATACAGTAAGATTGTTATTCACATCGGCGGTAATGACACCCGGTTACGCCAATCGGAGGTCACTAAAATTAATGTCTCATCGGTGTGTGAATATGCTAAAATGATGTTGGACTCCGTAGTTTTCTCTGGTCCCCTCCCCAATGTGACCAGTGATGACATGTATAGCCGCATGTCATCATTCCACCGCTAGCTGTTGAGGTGGTGTCCAGCAAACGATGTGGGCTTCATAGATAATTAGACACCTTTCTGGGGAAAACCTGGTCTGATTAGGAGAGACGGCATCCATCCCACTTTGGATGGAGCAGCTCTTATATCTAGAAATATCGCCAAGTTTATTAGTCGACCAAAACCGTGACAACCCAGAATTGAGACCAGGAAGCAGAGCTGCAGTCTTACACGCTTCTCTGCGCCTCCATTAGAGCAGCTGCCCACCCAGTCCTTTAGTATAGAGACTGTGTCTGTCCCCCGTCCACCAGAATTTGCATCAGGCTTGATCCTTAAAACAGATAAAGTAATTATTGTAGGTGACATTGACCTCTGTGGAAAGTCCCCCG
This sequence comes from Miichthys miiuy, assembly GCA_036365135.1. NCBI lineage: Eukaryota > Metazoa > Chordata > Actinopteri > Sciaenidae > Miichthys > Miichthys miiuy. The sequence continues at coordinate 4,005,328 of CM071623.1, read as the reverse complement.
GCAGTCTAGTCCTATGGCAGCATAACTAAGGGATGACCTGAGCCAGCCCTAACTATAAGCTCTATCAAAAAGGAAAGTCTTAAGTCTACTCTTAAAAGTGTTGACCGTGTCTGCCTCCCGAACCTGGAATGGTAGTTTGTTCCACAGAAGAGGAGCCTGATAGCTGAAAGCTCTGGCTCCCAATCTACTTTTGGAAACTATAGGAACCACAAGGAACCCAGCATTCTGAGAGCGCAGTGTTCTAGAAGGGTAGTAAGGTACTATGAGCTCTTTTAGATATGATGGTGCCTGACCATGAAGAGCTTTGTATGTAAGGAGAAGAATTTTAAATTCTATTCTAGATTTGATAGGTAGCCAATGCAAGGAAGCCAAAATGGGAGAGATGTGATCTCTGATCTTGGTTCCTGTCAGAACACGTGCAGCAGCATTCTGAATTAACTGCAAAGTCCTAAGAGACTTATTGGAGCAACCTGATAGCAAAGAGTTACAATAGTCCAGCCTAGAAGTAACAAATGCATGGACTAGTTTTTCTACATCCACTTGAGATACAATGCGTCTGATTTTGGCGATGTTACGTAAGTGGAAGAATGCAGTCCTCAAAATTTGTTTTATGTGGACATTAAAGGACAAGTCCTGATCAAAAACAACTCCAAGATTCTTTACGGTGGAGCTGGAGGCCAGGGTGATCCCGTCTAAAGTAACTAAGTCTCTAGAAAGAGAGTTTCTGAGGTGTTTGGGTCCAATTACAAGAACTTCAGTTTTGTCTGAATTTAACATTAGAAAATTGTAGGTCATCCAACTTTTTATATCTTTAAGGCATGCTTGGAGTTTAGTTAATTGATTTGTTTCATCAGGCTTGATCGATAAATATAATTGGGTGTCGTCAGCATAGCAATGAAAATTGATAGAGTGATTCCTAATAATGTCCCCTAAAGGAAGCATATATAAACTAAGGGTCCTCAGCACCACGCTTGTGCAAATGCCAATGGCGTCACAGTACACTTCATGGCCGAAGTTCATCCTCCCACTTTATCCCTGTCTCAGGGCCAGGTCGTATCAAACCCCACACCTGCACTCCCAGTCTCACATTCCTCTTCCCCCAGGCTTCACTAACAACCTGTGCATGTGTCCCTCCATCCCATATTTCTTTCCTCTTCTCTCAGTTCTAGTTGTCCTATTCCACCGTCTACCACCCAGCTATTCCAGCCTCAACACAGGTAACAACAAACTCATAGACCGCACTGAAGAACCGTCACTGGTCATCAGCAGTTCAATTGCTGCGTTTTCGTAGCTTGCTCTTCCATGAATTGTGACACAAATTGTGCGGTGCACCATTCCACCCAGGACACAGCAAGCACCCTCATCACTCCTCTGCTGCAGCCACAGCACCTATCACCCCTAAATCATCCATCATTCAGCCAACCACCCTCGGCCCTCTCCCAAAAGGAGCGGATAAGAGCCTTGTCAGGGTGGCAGGATGATGTGTAATAACTTTACTGACCTAGGATGCAACATTTCCAGCTGTTGTTTCCTCCACACTCACTGACTGCTCCTTATGCAGCGGAGCCCCTACCAGAACCACTTGTCCCCACAATCCAACCAAGCAAAGCTTGAATTGAATGGACTTTTATTGTGATATGTCACAGATCACAGGTCACTTCCTGTTACTTTGACGCGACCTGGTCAAACAAACTAAGAAGAAGATATACTTTATTAATCCGACGATGGGGAAATTATTTTTTCACTCTATTTTTTTATTTCTACATGCATTTTAACCCAGACACACACACATGCAGTACAAGGGCTCATAGACATGCAGTTGGAGAGAGATGGTGGAGTGATGGGCAGCCCCCTTGAAGAGCGCCCAGCGAGCAGTTGGGGGGGGTCGGTGTCTTGCTCAAGGGCACCTCGGCAGTGTCCAGGAGGTGAACTGGCACCTCTCCAGCTACCAGACCACCTTCCCTATTTTCGGTCCATACAGGACTTGAACCAGCCACCCTCTGGTTCCCAAGCCAGGTCTCTATGGACTGAGTTACTGCCGCCAATTTTTTTTTTTTTTAGTCGCCCTTTCATGCGGCCCAAAGCTTCATTTTTATAATATATTAATTATGGCCTGCTAGGATTGTCAGATACTGTATGGCTGGTAGATTTGGCTTTTTTGGTTGACATAACGAATCATTTGAACCTCTAAGGACATAACTACTGGTGTTATATATCTGTAGATGTGACACAAAATATTACTTTCTAAATAATCTTGTGAAAGAGAAGAGCAAGAGTGATATGTTTTAAACGCAAATGGTAACAGACTTTGCATCACTCATAATAAGTCATGTTTAAAATGAACATGAGGTTTAGATTTGTATAAACTAGTTTCCTCGTCGATGACCACTGCACAAACGGGTGGACACTGCAAAGCAAGGACACTTCACCGGACCAGATCTTTCTCCAGCCCGGCTTGCAGATTGCTGGCTAACAAACAGCAAAATTCCACAAATCTCTTCCTATACGGACTGGTATTGTACTGGGCATACACACACAAACACACACACACACACACACACATATAACGTTTAACGTGTTTCATGCATGTGTAGATCAGAGACACACACATTCCTTCTAGCACCCCAGTGTGCACACACTCAAACATCCATGCTCTGTTCCACACACACACACACACACACACACACACACACACACACACACACACACACACACACACTTTGTCGGACTTAACCACAGCCACATGGGTGGAGAGCAAATTTAAACCTCCCGCTCCATATATTTTTTTGTCTCTGGTATAACGTGTTTCATGCATGTGTAGATCAGAGACACACACATTCCTTCTAGCACACCCCAGTGTGCACACACTCACACATCCATGCTCTGTTACACACACACACACACACACACACACACACACACACACACACACACACACACACACACACACACACACACACACCTTTTGTTCTTTAGGTTAGTATGGGGCAGCGGTAGAGCGTCCACTAATCAGATGATCGGCAGTTCGATCCCTGGTTCGATCCCCCTCCAGTCTGCATGTCGAAGTGTCCTTGGGCAAGATACTGAACCCCAGACAAAAGTGTTGCATTTATATTTTTGTTCAGTGTATCTTTTGATAAGCTTGATAGCCAAAGCTAATGAATTGCACCTTCATAGTTTGGTGCCCCTTTAAACCATTTGGAATCCCCAACACCAGATTCCTCCTACACATACTATAATTTGCAATTAGCCATCTCCGAGCTTGACACAGTTGATAAAATCCTGGATAAGGAAGTAAAAGAAACCTTCTTGATCTGTCCATTTTTCAGTCCACTGTTCTCCGCATGCTGAATCAGTCAGCAACATCTACAAAGCACTAAAAACTGGTGAAACAACTTGATCGGGATGGAGAATAACCACCTCTTGAAAGAGTACTAGGCATCCAATGGAATATCCGAAGAGACACGCATAGCCTAGACCTGCTCTCTATGGAAAGTCTCATGAGATATCTTTTGTTATGATTTGGCGCTGTATAAATAAATTGAATTGAATTGACTTGTAAGGACAATTTACTCCAAGAGTATTGGAACAGTGAAGCCAATTCCTTTTCGCTGTAGACTGAAAACATTTGTGTTTGACATCAAAAGATGAATATGAGACAAAAGATCAACATTTCAGCTTTTATTTCCAGGTAATTACACCGTGATCTGATACACAATGTAGAAGATAGCACCTTTTGATTAAACCCACCCACCCATAGCACATTTCTAGTCTTCTGGCTACTCAAAGCACTTTTACCTTCATATCTCATTCATCCATTCACACACATTCATACACTGATGGTATTAGCTGCCATGCAAGGTGCCAACTGCTAACCATTCATACGCATTCACACGCCGATGACACAGTCATGTGGCCTCGCCCCCTATAGTGATTGTCATATTCAGATTTCTGTTGCATTTTTATTTACATTTTTAATATTGAGTAAAATATTCAAACACTGATGTACTTATTTTAATGGTTTCACGACAATCTTGGATGGACATTTTCTAGACACTTAAGATAGGCTTGTTTTAAATTTCAAACAACATATGTTCTTCTACTGACAAATATAAAGACATATCAATATAGATATCAATATGCATAAATGAGGGGGCTGTGGCTCGGAGGTCATACACTAATCAGATCGGCGATCAGTGGTTCGATCCCCGTCTCCTCCAGTCTGCATGTCAAAGTGTCCTTGGGCAAGATACTGAATCCCATTGGTGTGTGCAATATTACTGTGTGCCTATATGACTGAATGCCTGTGTGTGCTCCAGAAACCTACTTCATCAGAGCTCGGTCGAGTGTGTTAAGCAGTGATGTGATCTGGTCCACAGTGACATGCCCTGTATTCCCTGCAACCAGACCAACAAGACACCCACACCCATCTCCTACATATACACACACTGCTCTGCGTCAGTGTGGCCCAAAACAATAAGGGCTCATTTGGTTAAATGAATCTATCTGCCACTAAGGATCAAACTCTTAGGAGCCTAATCACACTCAAATAAATGACTAAACTATGTTTGAGTATGTGTGTCTGTCAGATACAGTGAATGAACAGACAAAAAAAGATAGAACATCTTTAGCTGCTTTATAAAGCAACATGTAGCATTTTAGACCTTTCATCTGTGTTGTTTAAGGGCTGCTATCTGATCTGCCCAGATGCAATCCTTTCAGTCCCTCAACTGTTCTCATTAGCTTAACCTGCATGTACACTAAACCCTTCCCCAAATACTCCCAGTGCTTCCTCCAATACTCTGATCTTGTAGCTTCAAATGTAGTGACTGCTGTACCGGTTTGAATGGTGGCAATTAATGGATTTAGACATTTAGCTCTTGTCAAACACATGGCATGGGTAAGGGGCTATTCCAGCACACCACAGTGATTAAGTTCTTACACACACACACACACACACACACACACACACACACACACACACGAATGCATGCATGCTCCTCAACCCAAGGGCCCTTCATTACAGTCCACTGGCAACTGAGGTGGATACAAAGGCTGAAAGTAGGCAAGTATGACATTACTATTACTGAATGCACTTTCACTCACTAATATGGCTGTAAACTCCCCCAAAATAATAGAAAATGGCCTATTGAAGTAATAAGTTGGCAAACAAAAATATAACAAATGAGGGAAAACTGTGGTTGGCTTCTCTAAAATCATCTTTGAAGGAAAACTAAAAGAAACAGAAGCACATTAATATATCAAAGGAAACTTTACAAAATACAGACATGTGCAATGTAAAAGTAAATTATTTACCTTTCCAAACTGAAACACAACCTTCTCCCAGTTGGAGACATGCAGGTGACTGGGATCTATATTCAGAGATAATGTTATGTTAATATTATGTTTAAGGGATTAATAACTATTTCAAAATATCTCAGCGCTGCTTGAGCATGGCTTGGGAATTTATTGGCTGATGTGTTTAAACAATCATTCCAAGCATTAGTCCAAAACACCAAACATGAAGAGTCTAACAAGGAAAACATTTTATGTAACAAATAGCTAAAGAAATATTTCATGGTCCTATAGTTTTAATATTAAAATCATGGCTCTAAACATTTTAAAAATGGAGCCTACCAAATCAAACTCCACTCTCTGTGTGTCGCAATGCAGGAAGAAAGCCCAAGTGAGCTTCCCTTCCATTTTTATAGACTATGCCCCATTGCCTGCTCTTAGTGTTGGACTTGTTACCCTCCCTTTCACATATACAAACATTTTATGACATAAATTTTGCTCTGGCCATCATTGTCTTGGCAGTCCTGCCTCCACTGGCTCCTGGCCAATCAAAAAATGGGCAGACACGTGGAGTGTGAGGTGTTTGAAAATGGTGGGTGCTAACTCTTGTGTGTTGTGCTGATATGATATTAGTATATGAATATCTGTGCATGTCTGTGTTCCACACTGTCAGGTTGGGATGGTGTCTGTAGGGCGGGTGGTTGATAAAGTGCTGGTGAAAAAAAGTCAAGGAAGACATAACAAAATGGAGTTTAATTCCTTTCTTCAGCCTTAGCTCAAGAATTGAATCTGTTAAGATGAATATCTTGCCTAGACTGTTATATTTATTTCAGACCCTACCAATATATTTTATACCAATTTTATGAATGGGATTAAATTATCTCATGGTGTATATGACAAGGTAGAAGACCAAGGGTTCATCTCAAAACGTTACAGTTGGCTAAAGAAAAGTGGGGATGGGGCTTGCCTTCTCTTAGGGATTATTATTTTGCAGCACAGATGAAGCTGTGATATCTTGGTGCAACCCATCATATAATGCTCAATGGAAAGATATTGAAGAAAAGGTACGTCCTATTCTCATACAGGCAATCTTGGCCTGTCTTATCTGAGTTATATGAACAACATTGATAATCCATGGGTGAAATTAACTCTTCAAGTATGTAAAACTGTTGTAAAGGAATATACGATGTAAGGAGATATTGTTATTCTTAAGTGGCGTGCACATGACTCAGACTTCACATCGAATAAACTGGATAATAGATTTAAGGACTGGACAGCTAAAGGAATAACGGCTCTATGCAATGTAATAAAAAAGGAAGAATGCTCAGTTTGAAATACTTAGAGAAATTATCTATTAGAGAAACAAGACTTCTATCGATACCGGCAGATGTAGCATTATGTTAATGTCAAGGTGAAAGATGTAACTGAGACAAGTTCATGTTTCATAGAACTGTTCAGAAAAGCCTATAATTCAGATATTGGTGGTAGAATTTTTTCAAGCCTGTATAAAGTTCTGTCAAATCTTAAAGTTTGTTCAACTGAGATGTCAAAACTAAATGGGAGAAGGAAGGAAGAATGGACAACAATGTGGAGAGGCCAATGGACGTGTACAAACTCACAGAAATGGAGGGAGTTTGGTTGGAAATGTCTGATAAGATATTTTATCATCCCCTCCCAGAAATAGTATAATGGCGACAACTCCCCTACCTGCTGGAGAAACTGTGAAAACCAAAAGGCAAACCATTACCATGTCATGTGGGACTGCCCTGCTATCAAAGACTACTGAAAAGGGATACATAATGCCCTTCAAGACATTTTCAAATGTGAAATCCCTCTAGAGAGCAAGACATTATATTTTGGACATATACCTCAAGAATGGTTGAAAATACTGCTGGTGACTGCTAAAAAGTTTACCAAGAAATGGTTATCTCAGGAGAGTCTGACTCTGAATACATGGATGGAAACCACAATGGACATTTATAAAATGGAGACAATAACAGCTTTGTTAATCATAAGATGGAACAATTTGCCTTGCGATGGGAAGGCTGGGTCACTTATGTGAGGCACCTTAGGGGCCCATAAAATAAAGAATATCACATACTTGTAAGTACATTGGTTGGTAAGCTGATAATGAGACATGACATGACATGACCAGACTGATGGAGGTGGATACATTTTTCATAGAGTTGTAATCTACCAGTTACAGTATATCTTCTGAGGTAGTTTTAGCTTCATGTCTTTGATAACAACTTTCTAGCTTATGCTAAATGTAAGGGTAATGTGTACCTGAATGGTAAGCCTGGAGAATTGTCAAAGATTTGTGATGGTTTCTGGATGTTTGTTATATATTATTGCTGTTTTATTCAAGCGGCAACCTCCGTGGCTGTGAAAGTGAAGCCAATGCAGAAGTGCCAAAAACTGCCATTCCTCAACCCTTGAGGCAGGATATAGAACAAGTCAGTCTTCATAAGCCTACTTGTCCAATGTCCAACTTCACAGCAGAAATAAACATATCACAGCCTGGTACACATTTTTTTTAGTCTCTATAGTTAATTTCCCTATTAATGACAACTATACTGAGGCTGAATTTCTTTTTATCTCACCAGTTAAAATTATGTTATGCCATAAGCTAATAAAGGTAGATAGAGAAATATTGAGCCAAATAATCACGCACTCACAACAGAGACATTGTATGTTTCAAGTAAAAAGGTTTTAAAATCTACTAAGGGAGAGAAGATTAAGCTAACTATTTAAATATTGCCAAGGTCAAATAAACTATTTACATATTTACAACCAATAGCAAAATCCTAACCTGGAGAGAAAAAGTGAGAGAGAAGTGTCTCTGGTCAAACCTGCCTGCCCGACACACCACCCCTACTGCTGCCTGTGCGCAAAATGAAGAGTGCACAGCGCAAGACGAAGAGACCCCAGCATTGTTGGCCAAAGAGCCATGCAGCGTACAAATGAATTAAAATATAATATTTGAATATATTTCTTCCCTTTTCACTTTTTACTAGTCTAAATTTGTTGTAAGTTTGTTGTAAGCTTTTAGAAATAAAGTCACTAAATCTAGTGAAAAAGTCGCCAAGCACCACTGAGCGCATACAGTTGTTGATGGTTTGTTAGAACACCGAAAATAATGCTTATATATATGATATATCATAGAAATGTTTTAATCTCTATACCAGCTTTCCAGGAGGGAGTGAGGGGCAGCCATCTTGAATTGATCCAGTTTATTAAGACTCCAAGCAAGTGACAGCAGTCCATTGGTCAATTTACTTACCATCAGCAGTGAAACTTTATGATGATGATGATCATCAGATTGACATAAAATATCATGTTTATTTTTGACATTTTTATTTAAGGAAAAACAGCAACTCTGGGAGTTTTCAATCTTCCAACTAAGTCTTTTCTCATGTTCTTACCTTGCATTCCATCTACTACACATCTCAGGGCATTTGTTTTCTTCAGGCTGGGCGAAGAGGGAAAATATATATATATATAGAGAGAGGTAGAAGAAGAGAATAAAACGTGGAAATAAAATTCTACAAGAGCAGTAAATAGTAATGGAGGAGAGAGGTAGCAGAGGGTAGTGGAAGCGGATAGTGTTGTAAACATTATCTGGCATCCCACTCTGATTGCATTGCTCCATTTTTAATACCTGCTAGCTAAACTACCTGTCTGTATTCAGGCAAGGTATGTGTGTTTGTGTGTGTGAGTACAAGCATGAGAAAATGTTTGCGTGTATGTGACTGAGATAGATGACCAGTGGTAAATAGAGCTATTCCTTACAGCTAACAGTGAGGGACTGCAGACTGCACAGCCATGCAGAGAAGTGGTGTCCAGACATCATCGAGAGGGACACCAGAATATGTTATATATATTAGATTCTTTAAAGAAGTCACCTTTTGCTTTGATAAAGGCTTTGCACATCATTCCCTCAATCAGTTTTATGAGGTAGTCACCTGGGATGGTTTTCTAACAGTCTTGAAGGAGTTCCCAGAGGTGCTGAGCATTTGTTGGCTGCTTTGCCTTCACTCTGTGGTCCAACACGTCCCAAACCATCTCAACTGGGTTAAGGTGGGGTGATTGTGGAGGTCAGGTCATCTGATGCAGCACTCTACCACTTTCCTTCTTGGTCAAATAGCACTTAGCATAGCACTTATAACCCAGAGGTGTGCTGTTGAAAAACAAATGATGGTCCCACTAAGCGCAAACCAAATGGGATGGCATGTGAATGCAGAATGCTGTAGTAGCCCTGATGTTTAAGTGTGCCTTGAATTTTGAATAAATTATCAATAGTGTCACCAGCAAAACTAGAAACCATCCACTCAACCTTTCTGCATCTCACAAAGACATAGCAGGTGGAACCAAAAATCTCAAATTTGGACAATTCACACCAACCTACAGATTGGTCTAATGTCCTCCCTTGTGATACTTGACCCAAGAGATTGTTTTTTCCTCCTGTTCTTCCTCAGTAATGGCTTCTTTGCAGTAATTCAACCTCAAAGGCCTGGATCATGCAGTCTCTTCTGAGTTCATGTAGAGATGTGTCTGCTACTTGAACTCTGTGAAGAATGCTCTAATCTGAGATGCTGTTAATTGTTGCTTTCTGAGGCTGGTAACGGTAATGACCTTTTCTTATCACTAACATGGTGACACAAAAAAACTCTGACAGGAAGGAATAAAGAAATGCAAGGAGTACAGCAATGAACAACTGAATGACTGAATAGTTTGAACCATAATTTACAAACAATACACAAATGAGGATTAGTTTGTGTAGAAGCACTGGTCTGTCTTAAGCTTACAGAGTGCTGTATATGTGTAAATATTAAAAGGATGCAGGGGAAGGGTGGTAACGGACAACAAACATCAGAGGATACCAGTTACAGTAGCTCTGAACACTTCTCTCTCTCTTTTGTGTGTGTGTGTGTGTGTGTGTGTCACCACAAATCTCCATCTTCTCTGTGTGCAAACATGGATGTGGAACTATAGAGATTAGTGATTTGCCTTTTTTCTGTTATACAGATTACTTCCTGATACTGATCTGCAACATCGGTGTGTGTAAAAAGAATAGTTAGCTCCTAAAAACTGATGAGCAGTTGGCTCCTTGCATGACAGCTAATGCCATCAGTGTATCAATGTGTGTGAAAGGGTGAATGAGATACGTAGTGTAAAAGAGCTTTGAAAACAAACAAACAAAAAACCCCACAAAGAATCTCCACAAAAACTCTTGTTTTCACTCGAGAACAGCCCTTTGTCAACTCTTTGTAGAAAGACCTGAGATCCCTGAAATGAGGAGAAGGAGCAGAAAAGACAAATCCAACTATACATACTTGTTAAGGGATTCTCTTTAGTCTCTCCATTTTGGCCCTGATGACATAGTCAGGGATATAGTGAGGCTTTTGAGTTGCTAGAAAGCAACTTTGACATAACTGGCCAATATGTAAAAATGAATTAAAAAGAAGAAGAAGAAAAAGTTAAATAGTTCCATTACTTTTTCAATGAGTAATAACTAATGACCATATTTATATTTTTCAAGTAAATACAAGCCTTCTCCTCTCTAACAGGCTCTTACTCTTTAGTATTAACAACTGCTCAGTGTGGTCCATCTCAAACAAAAGCATTGATTGTGACTAATAGCTGAAGGTACACACACCTCTGCCAATTGGAGCCAGTTCACCTGAACCTGGAGCGACAGGAAATCGTAGGATGTCAGGAGAAGTCAACAGTAATTGACAGTAATTTGCCCCACTAATTGCCTGAAGCTTACAAAAGAACACATTCAGCAGTTATCGCCATTCAATTATATCCAATTATGAATAAATTATACAGCAAACAGAGGTGATGTAAATTGCAGCAGGCTTTCTCCCACCTCTCCGTGTTGGATTAGAAAATAGACAAGGCTGATTTTGGAATGAGCTCCAGCAGTTTGCAGACAAGCTACATTAATCTGTTGACCTCAGAGTATGAACATGAAAAGAGGGATTCAACAGTAATAAAATCTATTATTATCCACTGGAACTTGAACTTTCTAAAGACTGGTGTGTGACCATATGGTAAACTGCAGTACAGATGCAGTGGCAGCGGTGCAGTGAACATGACTGATGGTGAACTGTCTGAGTGTGTTTCTGTTTGTCTGGCATCTCTTAATAACACCACGAGATGGCTGACACATCTCCTCTACCTCTGAAGAGACCATTTTAGTGGGGATTTATTTTGTTGAAATAAATTACCCACTATAATTAAACACCTCTTTTTTCCCCTCAACAAAACTATTTTGTTCAAACCCAGAGAAGCAATCCAAAATTAATTTACTGCACCACTGAGTAGTATTAATGCCAGTTCCTCCCCCCTGAGTCACCCATCCATATCCTCATCTCTTACATGGGTTATGTGATGAGATGATAGGTTGTGTGTTGTAACATGGGATGTTCCCCATGTAATCATCAGGGGCAGAACAATACACAGAAGACCATGGGTATTAGCTCTAATAGACTACCCTGTGGGGGACTGCAGCAGTTGTCTGACAGGTTTTGCTGTGTGTGTCTGTGGAGCTTAATTTTTTTGTGGTGGGGGTTTAATTTACGACCGGGAAATGTGTGATACTAACTTATTGACTCAGAATGTTTAAGCTGTATTACTAATTTAATTTATCAACCAGTGAATGAATGAATCAGTCAATCAGCCAAATCAAACAAACGTCTTCATGTAGCATTGTGATGTGTATGAAAAATTGGTGTGTGATCGCCAAGCCCCGGTTGGTCCCAGGTGAGGAGGCGTGACCACCAGACTTGAAGTTTCCTGGAAGTGTGCAAGATCCTGATTTGAGCGGCACCTCCACGACCCACCAATCAGAGGAATCTCATGAATCAACGTTATTTAAACCAGGACCGCCCGACCATCGGGACGGCTTGTGATTATTGTGTTGAGCTTACCTCAATATCGGGAACTAGATTGTGTATGTAAGTAAGTATATCTCTGGAGGTTTTCATTGTTATATAGGTACTGGGCTTAGTTTAATTTTCACTGATTTACACTCACGTTTAGAGATATTTGTTAGAAACTCTAGGTTTTAGGGGTGCTGTTTTGATGTGTTTTTTAGAGACCAGGGGCCCGTTGTACAAAACTAGGATAAGGGATTAAGCCGGGATATCTTGGTTATCCTGGCTCAACTTATCCGTGATCCGGTTGCACAAAAGCGGGATAGGGGGCAGTAGGATATGTTATGGTATAAGTTACCATGGAGATTTATTCTGTGGAGCTAGCCTGCTTCAGACCAGGCTAAGTTCCAGGATCTATTTAATCTCATCTCTTATCTCAGTCAGCAGTCACCACAAACGGAAACCAATAGTTATTCCACTGCACACTACACATTGTTATCACATAACTAGACCCACTGATCATTATTTAAACGTTTGTGATGATTAATTTCAATCATTTTGGATAAATGATGATTTTAGATGATGTTGCAATCATTAGATCATTTACAGTTTCCCATAGACTATAAGGCTATATATAAAAAATGGAATATTAGGGCCACAGAGAAAAAAAAAAAAAAGACTGAGAATAAAGTCATAAGTTTACAAGAATAAAGTCATAATATTGTAACCCGTTGTTTTAGAGGAGGAGAGTTGTTAAAATGAGGGCTGTGGAGCATTTCATGGAATTGTACTTCAGTTTAGGTTTCACAAATAAGGAGATACTTCACCTTTTGGCACATCAGCATCACATTGTCAGAAGTATCAGGACTTTAAAAAGAATGCTTTTTTTCCCCCCTTCCTCAGTGTGGCCCTAATACTCTGTCGTATAAAATACACATCCCATATAAATATAAATACACATCAAAGTGTAACATTGTGTTCCTTTATTGAATAAGGATAAATCAAAACAGGTAAACCATCAGCTCCTTTCAAAACTGAAGTCACACAGTGACTCTACAAGATAGAAAGCACAGAATCAAAGCATATTATACAACACAAGGAGAAATACACATTCAAAGGTCTGTATATAATACACCCCACATGTCTGCACACTGAAATAAATGCAGGACAAATCCATACACATCAAATGAATGGATGCAGTAGCCTCCCTGCAGCTTGTATACACATAGTATACAGCACATATAAGAGGCCGAATCAATTTAAATAAAAAAACAAACAAAAACAAATTCCTCTGCCACTGCAGGACATATTTCACTTAAATTTAAAGCATGCATATTTTTAAATAATTTAACACATATTGGTCCCTCACCAGCCGACCACTGTTGTCATCAGGGAAGATAGCAGGATGGCTGGTGGCACTCTGGGGGCCCTCTCCTTCCTCAGGCAGGCCACATTGTGGAGGACAGCACGAGCCACAGTAATGTCACATTCCCTCAAAGGGCTGACCCTTAATTTAAAAAAAAAGCATGCCTTCAGGAGGCCAAAGGTCATTTCAACTCTGGCCCTGGCATGGGCATGGTTGTAGCAACACACCAGAGAATTCACCTGTCAACACAAAATCTCATCATTACAACCTCATAAACAGAGACATTCTTGACACAGCCATGATGTAAAAAGTGGTTATTAACAGGAGTTGTGTGGCTCACCTCGTGATAGGCGCTGATAGATTTCAGAGGTCCGAAAGACTCTGGAGTCATGGACTGAGCCAGGCCATTTTGCCACAACATTGCTGATCAGACAGTCAGCATTACAGACCATCTGAAATCATAAGATGAGGACTATTAAACCAATCAATGCACATCACAAGCAATGTACAGTATCACAATATCAAAAAGTTATGTTCACATTACATTAATACTGTGAAAGGATTTCCTATTCACAAAATCCGCCTCATGTGCACCTGAGGGGGATTTTATCTTGATGTGTGTGCAGTCCAGTGCTCCAATGACATTGAGGAAACCTGTAACACAAAGTAATGAGTATCCTACTATGACTGTTAACAGTTGTCCTAAGAGAGAAACTTTATTTATCCCAAAAGGAAATTCAATGAAGTCAGTAAGCAAGCGACCTTGGGTCCTTTGAAAGGCGCTATATAAATTAATTATGATTATTAGCTCATCTATTTATCAAAGAGTTATACAGTTTGATGGAGTTACATTTACACAATTTCAGTCATATCTGCAGTCCATTTCAATTAAAAATTCAACTGATTCATAATCAGAGTACAGCTGCGTTATTGGAGATGTGAATTAACTATTTGGATTGTAATTGTGATGTTTCAGCGGAGCGGTGAGTGTGTAATTGTGCACCACTTACGCATTCAGGCAGTCAGCAATACTTTGCCACGCCTTTTCTCTTTGCTTTATCACTGTGGTGGTGTTGCCTTTTTTAATTATGTCTTTTACCTCCTCCAATCCATGAGGATTTCTGCCTCCGACGGGGAAAAGTAAGCCGCTCTACTTGCCATGGTGAATCAGTGAATCTGTGATCGGTGGCGGGGTCTATTTGAGGGAGCCAGGAGCGCGCACTTATCCAGGATTGGTTTCACCTGGCTTGATGAATCCGTGTCTGCTCATCCTGGCTTGGTCTTTGTGCAACCAATTAAGCCTGGACGCTCTTGTTTTGGATTCATTGAGCTCAGCTCAGTCACTTATCCTGGATGTCTTAATCCTACTTTTGTGCAACGGGCCCCAGGTTCAATAGTGAGGTTTTTCCATTCTTGTTTGGTTTTATACAGATATCATAGGCTCTGTTTTAGAGAGTTCTCTTTTTGTTATATATATTTTTTAAACATCCGCTCGCCCTTTGTTTCCCTTCTAGTACCTCACCTCCTTATTTTTAATAATCCAAATTTCATTAAAAAAAACCCAAACAAAACCTTTATTTATACCAGGTTTTTATGTTACCTTCTTTTACCCATTGAGCTGGGACATAACAGTTGTTATAGCCAGTTTGTGACAGGGCAGGAACTGCAGTCTCCTTCAGGAAACTGCACTACATGCTTCCAACCAAACCAAAATCTAACCTCCACACCGATACCTTTCTATGTCTTATGTCTAACCTAGGTCTCTTCAAATTTCTGCACTCTGCTATGTCCTACAGTGGCAGTGAACAATGGCTGACTTGAATTGTGGGGCTATCCAATATGGACATCATTTTTATTTTTATTTTATTATATAATTCTAGGCATTTTGGTGCCCCCAATCCCTACTACCACATTTCCCCACCAATTGTGCCTCATCACCACCCACTTATTCTACAGTATAGATATGGATAGCAAACTTATTTTACAAACAACACATCTCATATCAAAGAATGTATAACTTCGTATTCATGGAAGTAGTAATATGGATAGTAGTAATATGGATGTGTGATGTTGCTTGAACAACAGGCTGTGTTCCACAGTGTGACATGGGTGGCTAAATGAAACTAACTATAAATAGATAATTTGGATTTAAATGTACTACCAATGAATTAAGTTAAAAAAAAAAATCACCGGCAACGCCACCTTGATTACAGTTTTTCTCAATTGCTGAGACACAATTCCTGGAACAACTCACCATTTTTTCAAATTTTCACACACAATTTTAAAAACTCACACCCAACAGTCCAAACATCTAACTTCTGGGTCCCAATCAGTCTTTACCCTCAGACAATACACACAAGCTGTCAAAACACAGACTACATTAGTGTTTGTGACACACAGGAGGGATTAATTCAACACACTGCCACCAAAAAATCACCGGCAACGCCTGAGAGGATGGCTGTCTCTCAGTTCTGCAAAACTTACCATTACTGACCTATGGTGTACTGTGGCACAGTATACTGTAGTAAAAACTACACAGCATATGGTGGATATTCAGTCTATATGTACTACAACATTACTGTGCATGTACTGTGATACAATACATAGTGACAATGAGGCAAATTACCTGTTTTCCCTCCTGAAAGTACGAACAATGGATGCAACTGTGAAACGGCTTAAGTTTGGCTGGACTAGTTGGCCAGCTTCTTTCATTGTCCTCCCATGTACCACCACATGATGAACAACAGTGGCATGGATTTCTTTAGAAATTACTTGTCTTTGCTGTCCTCTGCCTCTGCCTCTTCCTCTTCCTCTTCCTCTCTCTTGTCTCTCAACCTCTGCATGGTTGGGATCCATTGTTCCAAAGGACATGAGCATGCCTCTAAGCTCTATTTATTGACCCCCAATTCTGATTGGTGTGTTAACAATTTTTAGGCTGAGTGTTTTCACCTTGAGAAGGGTGTGGTCTCTAAATTTATGTTACGATAACTTGAGTTAATTAGATTGAGAGCATGTGTTTGCTGAATGAACACGTAGTGCAATGAATGATTTATTTGGTCACTTTTGTGTAAGGTTTTGCAGAAAGTGTTTTGAATATTGAGACATGTGTGGACACAGGTGAATTGTGTTTTTGGTTATGGGAAATGTGTGTGTGCTTCTGGGAATGACAAAAAGGTTTGGGTGTTTGTGCTACAGGAACCAGGTTTTGTGTTTTAGCAATCGAGAAAAACTGTAAAAAGAGCCCAGGACTCGACCAGGTAAGGCTACACAGGTTCTTTAAAATCAGGGGTAAACAGAGCAGAAACTCAGGGTTTTAAAAAGGTCCAAGATTAATTTAACACCAAATACTATAAAAGAATTAAAAATGACCGACCCTATGTCCTGCCACCACCATCCTCTGCCTCTGTCCGAGGCCGCCATCTGCTGCCTTGGTCTTCAAGCTGCCAACCCTTCGCCTCGTCGGTGCCCCAGTCCACTTCCTCTGTCAGCTGCCCTCGTGCCGCCAGCCCTTCCTCGCATCCCCGGCTCAGGCTCCGACCTTGGCCCTGGCCCTCAGGGCCCACACGCCCCTGCATCTCCTTCTGTTTCCTTCTGTTTGTTGCTGCCTCTCTTTTTAAAGCATGCAGGTGCTCCTACATCCTGAAGCTCGTTGTCCCAATCAGTTTGTGGTGCGTTTGGGGACCATTGACCAAAAGTATTTTACATTGTGCACTAAAAATGAGGTTTTAAGTGAAAGAGCAGCCTTATATTGGTCATCATTGAAGGCTCAATGAAATAGCAATTTTAGAATTCAAATTTTCCTGGCATAATCTTAAACCCCCACTTTTAAATATAAATAGGTGCCCATAATTCACATTGTTCAAAAAGGTAATGCAAAGTTCACTACAGGCTAAGGCATATGTATATGCTATCCAAACTATAACTAGATAAACCAGTAGGAAAATCCCTTAAAATCCCACTGTCCATCATTTTTTAAAATTAATTATTTTTTCAAAACAAAATACTGCTCTAATTAAAAAAGGTGCACATTAACTCAAACATTAATTTTTATACCTCTCCCCCTCCTTCCATCGAACATACACTCTTTATTTGTTGCCAGTGTTCAAACTTCAAATAACACTTTATATCAATCTTCCTTTATCCATTTCTTGTGTTCTTTCACTCAATATTTCTCTTTCAGCAATGGTTTTTTTGCTGCTATTCTGCCAACAAGTCCTTCTTCACCCAGTTTCCAACGCACAGTCCTTGAAGACAGTGTTGCAGCATTAGTAATTGTTGTTGATCTCGTCACACAGTTCTCGTGAGGTGTTCCTAAGGACGGATGGACGGACGCACGCACGCACGCACACACGCACACACACAAAGTATAAAGTGAAAGGGCTCCAAACTAAACTCAGGTCTACAAAGACTAAAATACACACACTCCTAAAACCGGAGGCTCAGCTGGACTCTATGAAACAAAAACAAAAACAACCAAAAATCACTCCAATGGAGGCTAACAAAGGGCTATGAAAAAAAACAGAACTACAATGCTACTATGAAATGTACAAAAAAATACCGCTCTCAAAAAGGCAAAGAATACAGGCTACGTCATGAAAAAGGCAAGGCGAGGACAAAACGTGGACTATGATGACTGGCTGGAGCGCACAACATGAACAAGACACTCTGGCACAAGACAAAGGGAGACGTAGACTATAAAACACATGAGGGTAATGGGGAACAGGTGGACACAATCAGGATTCAGGGAAGACACTCGGACCAGTGACACATGAGGAAGGGCAAGTGACCTGAAATGAGAGGAAAGTTAATATTCAAAATAAAACAGGAAGTAGTACATTTTCAAAATAAGAGACAAAAACCCAGGACAAGACAAAACCTCACCGCGCTGTGACAAACTACTAAGCAGAGTTTCTTCATTCCCTAGTCATGCAAGAGGTCTTGGACAGACCAATTGGAGGCAGTCTGCAATACATGATGCAGTCTGGAGCACATTCTAAGACATCACAGTTGACGTCACTGAGGACATTATTGGATTCAATGAGTCTGTGGTGGAATTAATTTGTGAAATAACAGAAGCAACTGTACCAAAAACAACAGTTCCATTCCACAACCAGAAATCATGGATTAATAGAACCATAAACTCACCTGCTGCAGCCTACAAATTAGGTTGGGCAGGCACACCTATCAACCCTCATCTTTAACACTGGAGCCCCCCAGGCTGTGTTTTGAGTCCCTTGCTGTACTCCCTATAGAGACAACGAAGAGGTAAATGGTAAATGGACTGTACTTATATATCGCCTTTATGGTCTTCTGACCACTCAAAGTGCTTTTACACTACATATCCCATTCACCCATTCACATCCATTCATGCACTGATGGCATTGGCTGCCATGCTCATCAGTTTTTAGGAGCTAACCATTCATACACATTCATACACATTCACACACAGATGAAGGAGAACACAGCAGTCTTCTTCTGAACTTTGAGAAGAAGCATGTATTACACCTTCTGTAACATTAACAGGTTGGTGACCTCAGGCGCTTGATGCTCCTCTCAAATACTGAGGAATTTCTGCTCTTCATTATTGAGAGCATTATGGTGGGGAACATCAATGTCTGCTACAGAAACACTGAACAAGATCAAATCAAATCAAATCAAATCAAATTTTATTTGTATAGCCCAAAGTCACAAAGTACATTTGCCTCGGAGGGCTTTACAATCTGTACAGGGAGTGACACCCTCTGTCCTTAGACCCTCGGTTCGAGTGAGGAAAAACTTGCCCACAAAAAAACTTTTTAACAGGGAAAAAAGGTGGAAGAAACCTCAGGAAGAGCCACAGAGGAGGGATCCCTCTCCCAGGACGGACAGACGTGCAATAGATGTCACGTGTACAGAACAAGTCAACACAAACATATTGTACAATTACAATGAATGATAAAATGACCACAGTAGCAGATATGGTAGCAATAATGACAGTAATAATATATGTAGTGGACGTTGCGCAGGATCACAGCAGCAGCCACGATCCACGAGAACCTGCTGGACGACAGAGCACAAAAACTCCGGGGAAGTTCGGTTAGTAGCATGCATTAATGAGACATGTATGTCCACTGATGGTGAGAGAGAAAGTGGGAGGAGAGGGGAGGGAGAGGAGAGAGAGGGAGAGGGAGGGAGGAGGGAGAGAGGGAGAGGGAGGGGGGGGGGAGTCCCCCGGCAGTCTAGTCCTATGGCAGCATAACTAAGGGATGACCTGAGCCAGCCCTAACTATAAGCTTTATCAAAAAGGAAAGTCTTAAGTCTACTCTTAAAAGTGTTGACCGTGTCTGCCTCCCGAACCCGGAAAGGTAGTTTGTTCCACAGAAGAACAAACGTGGTTCACTTAGCTGAACATACTAGGTGGTGCAATAGGTGGTGCTTTAGCCTGCCTGAAGGACATCTATACCAAACATTTAAAAAATAAGGCTAGGGGAATCATTAATGATCCCAATCACCCGGTTAATGGCCTTTTCTTTCTGCTACAGTGAAGAAGAAGGTTCCAGATACAATAGGTCATTACTTATTAACTATTATTATTGTTACTTATTCAGTTTCATTAAGAATGTATAACAGGAGCTCACAGAAGTACATGACACTATAATTATTCTTTTATGATTATATGTCAAATAAAGTTAATTGAATTAAAAAGAAAAATAATTTGTGTTTTCACACTGCAGCTGAACATAGTGCAAAATGTCTCAGAACACTGAAGGAGAAAAAAGAAAACAGAGTTATCATAGTAATGCCAGTTTGCAATATCCGGGACTTCAGCAGAGTTCCATTTACCAAACAGACAACTCCAATCAGTAACCCTGCGATGTGGTCCTTGCCACTATTTTCTGCTGTAGAGTTAAATGACTTTCCACAGACGACAGAGAAAGCTGCTAAAACAGTAACATTTATTGTCTTGGACAGTGACTACAGTAGGGATTGTTTAGTACACAATGGAAGGTGATGACAGAGTGCTACAGAAGAGGATCAATGCTGTGAGATGTACAAGACAATTTTTTTCTGTCTGTTTGTCAGTGCAGTGTTTCTTGTGTTGTGTGTGTTCCCTGGTTGCTGTGATGGGAGTGAAACAGCCGGGGTGTGAGGTGGGAAAGGTTACAGATGAGGCTTTTTTGTTTGTTTGTTTAGGTAAATGATGTGCTGGAGACAAACAATAGCACTCTGTCTTGTGTCCCTAAGGAGATAGAAGACAAATGGCTATCACTGCCACATCATCCCTATCTCTCTGTCTCTGGAGCTAGCATCCATTGTGTTAAGATCCGAAGCCAGTGGGTAGACTGTGATGGCATTCACTATAATGTATATGTGTACATATAAGAGGTGAAAAATATTAATATTTGTATGCACCAGTCCATCAGACACATACCTGCCTGCCTAAGTTGCACTCTACCTAACTTAAATAACCTAGTTAAGAATAGGAGTGAAGCTACAATGGTCAGGTCCTCTGCACCATTGAGCAATATCTGACACTATGTAATAGAAATAGAAAATGTATAGTTACATCTAGAGGCACATGTGGCACTGTCATGTCTAATGTGGTGAATCAGTGCCAAATTGAGTGAAGCTGGTGCAACAGGTGCAAAGTTCTATAATACCACACCTAACACTTCTCTAAAGAGAGAGAGAGAAAGAGAAAAAGAGAATGACCACTGGTTTTGCACCTTCACAATTGCAAGTACATGTTGCTTTTATAGGCTACATAAAATGGATGGTTTATTTAAATAAAGAAGTTTTCAGTGTTTGTACTGCAATATGTTTCAAGGATAAAAGATGAGCTGCGTAAGAGGCTATGATGAGCCCTGGCTATATGTAACCCTACCTTAACCTATATGTATATATACAGAATATTTTTTTTCTGTGGTAGTTCCTTTGTCCATATTACACAGAAATGCAGCACTAGCATTAATGAGAGAATGTAATGAGATCTAAATCGTTATCATTGCTAGACGCTGTTTAGAAGTTGTCATCCTAACTTGATAGATGCTTGTTGAGTGGTGCAGTATATGCATGCTTTGTTTATTTAAATAATAAGAGCAAGATGACAGACTCAGTAAAACTTAGTTCACATTGTGATATACAGTGCATCATTAATTCTGTTTTACTGATCAGATATGAAACAGGACAAAATTCTCCAGCAAACACTTCATGTAAATCCATATGCACTGAGCTCCCTGTTTAGAGACTGATTCAAAAACACTCATAATGAAAATATATAATGTGTTTATTTTGATGTCTCTGAACAGACAATTCAATTCAATTCAATTCAACAATTGTAGTGAAATGTGTTTCTGTGAGCTCCTACTATACTTTCTTAATTAAACTCCATCCATCCATTTTCTGTAATCGCTTATCCTCATCAGGGTCATGGGGGGCTGGAGCCTATCCCAGCTGACTTTGGGCAAGAGGCAGGGTACACCCTGGACAAGTCACCAGTTCATCACAGGGCACATAGAGACAAACATTCACACTCACATTCACACCTACGGGGAATTTAGAGTCACCAATTAACCTGCATGTCTTTGGACTTTGAGAGGAAGCTGGAGTGACTGGAGAGAACGCACACACCCAAGACACCCTCTTTTAATTAAACTGAATAAGTAACAATAATATTAACAGTATAATTACAATGAAACAACGATAACAAGAGTTATAAGGATATAGGATCCTAGTGGTCTAGGGTAGAAGCCCTTCCTGAGCCTCTCAGTGCTGGTCTGGTGCATCTGGTGCACCCTCTTCCTGATTGTAGTGGGTAGAAAAGGTCATTATCGGTTTGGTTGGAATCCTTAAAGATTCTCCCTGTCTTATTTTTTCAGTGTCTATTATAAATGACTTTAAGGCAGGATAGAGCACCATCTATTGCATGTTTAGATGAATTAATAACTCTTTTCACGGCCTTGTGGTCTTGTTCTGTGCTGTTTTTGGACCAGACAATAATGTACCCTGTCAGGATGCTCTCAATAGTGCAGGAGTAGAAATTCCTCAGTATTTGTGGGGATACCTGGAATTTCTTCAAGTGCCTGAGCTGCCTCGCTTTTCTCACCACAGAGTCAGTATGCAGCGCCCAGGTCAGACCCTCAGTGATGTGGACACCAAGGTACTTGAAGCTATTCACTCTTTGACCTGTTGATATTAAGGGGCGTATAATTCTTCCCTGTTTCATAGTCTTCTCCATCATGCATCATGCATAACTCAGAGCTTAAGATATCAAGTCTATAATACCATATCACCCTTCACAAGTCACACATTCATAGGAAAGCTCCAAGCATATAATGAGACCACTTAAGACCTCCTGGATTAGACACCATTTTCATTAAATATGCCATGTAGTGACATAGAAAAATGTTGGTCCTTAGACATTGGTGGAATAGCAGCATATTCTGTATCCAATCCAGAGCAACACAAAGAAATGACAACTTCTGTACCTGCATACATGCATAAGTGAAGATACAAAGGAACGAGAATACATATATCCCGGAGAGCAAAATTAAAAGTGGCCAATTTAAGCACCGGTAACATGTATTTAATTAAGTGTGATCGAGCTGAATTTTATGTGGCCCCATAACAGAAGCTGAATGAAGGAGAAGAGTACATATACCACTAGAAGGAGCTATTTATCTGTACATCACAGGAGCATGCAGGAAGACAAGATGCATGCATGCACGCACAAGTGTGTATGTGGGTGTATACACACACACATGCACATACACGTTTACATTTATATGATATATAATCCAAAAAAGTTACCCTTTGCTTTTTGCAATCTTTCTTTTAGTAACTTTAAAAGAACATTTTTGTAAACCAAATGTGAATTATATGTGCATGAATAGATTTTCTGCAGATTATGTGAACACTTTAACTGTATTAAACGCATTAACAGGGGAGTTACTGAGGAAAGAAATGTTTATTAATAGTAATCATGGTAGTAATAATTGTAATAATAACTGTGATAATAACGTACCAGTATTGTAATAAATAGTATTGTTTCTTCAAAGCACATTGGGTGCATACAGAAATAAAAAACAGAAAAAAAAATAGGAAAACAACCATACCCAGTACAGTACAGGTGCTCATCAGAAACAGTTTTGATTGCACAGGTTAAGTGAAGCCACAGCCACACATGGAGAGTCTCTTTGTTGTTCTTATAATAGTAATACACATTTCTGGTACTGACACAGAGAGAGGGAAGATCTGTACACGAGGAATACAAAAGCACATTAAAGCCTCAAACAGATAAAACAGACCAAAAACAGACAGACAAATACAAATACAAACAGAATGGAAGGAAATTCATCTTTTTCTTTCTATTTTACTGACTAGTCACCATTCAAACCTTTGTGCTTTGGGGACCTGCATAGGACAGAAGGCTGTTTAGGAAGTGACGTGGATGTGCAAAGGCAACAGTATAACTTAGCAAGAGTCAAAATTGCTGAAATAAAAACACAACACAACACACACATTACCATATACTTGTATATAGTAATGTGTAGTAGTATACTTATAATTGTGGTGTACTTGTAATTGTAGTTATTTCATTGGTATTGTACAATTATTTAAACTCCACACAAGTTTGAACTGTAACCTAGGAAAAATAGGAACTGTCCACTAGAAAGACAACTGCAATGTAATAGCCTGTTTATCATGTGTCATCTCTTGTTGTCCTGTGAATACAGACTGTTCTTTCCTCAGCATCAAAGCTGGAAGAGGACATTGTTATCCTGCTTCAGGGATAACAGTCAGTGAGAGGGTCACAGTGAAAAGTTGTGACTTTAGTACCAGAGACCATGGTTTGTATCAAGAGTGCTTTTTGAGGACTCATAGATGTTTTTGGAAGGCCTTTCAAGACTTATACTAATTATACTAAGACTTTTACTAATTTAGGTAAAATAAAGGTGAAAGTAAAAGTGACTTGGGAGGCTGAGGGATTATGTGGACTAAAGGCCAGATCTCAGTAGCATTTATATTATGACAACAATATTGCACATCCAGTTCAATTCATTTGATTAACTTGAATGTTTGAATATCAATCTGTAACTTTCCACAATGTTTTACTTTTTCAGTGTGTGTCACTTGCTCGTCTGCTCTCCCCAGTATCTGTACAGGCTAAGTTATATACATTTATTCCAAACATTGTCAAACATTTTTTAGCTTTCATGCTTGGTGCATTATTAATCATTGCATCTAATCTCAAGTGAAATAAATAAGACCTTTTTTAAAAACTACAATTGCAGACACTGTGGGAAATTAAATCTCAGCCTTATCTTAAGAAAAACATTTTAAGGATATAATGATAATCATGTACCATATCATACTTCACAGATAATGTTGGCTCATGAAAATTAAACTTTAGTTTTTGGCAAAGAAATGCTTTTTCGATGCTTTAGACCAACAGCCATTAAATGCACAATTAGTGCTGGTGTGGGATGAATTTGTATAAACCTGCCAAAATGTGTCTCTGCAGGAAGTATACTGTGGCCTTTATGGTGGAGGTCAGCAGGTTACCAGGGGAGGTAGGTATGGTTTTGGCACACAAAATGTGTGTGTGTGTATGGGTGGGTAAATTTTGAATGAGGTGTGGTTGCCGGGGGAAAATAGCTGCTTTAGGGCTTGCATCTGAGGTATACACATTATAAACAAATAGGGAAGGGAAGAAGACCCACACAGGTTTTGGTAGGAAGCTCAAGGATTTACAATATGTAATAGCGTGTGTGCGTGTGTGTGCTGTAGTGCATGTGAATGGTATGGGTGTTTACTATTATTATTATTTTTACTAAAGGCAGGGTTTTCTGGAAAGAAACGTAATGAAAGGACTAAGGTAAAGAGGAATATATGGTAGCTTGAATAATGGTTACAGAAATTTGCCACAGAGAATACCAGAGCTATAATGAAAACTTCTTCACACCCTTTTTTAATCTTTCCAACCAGCAATGGATGGACAGCATTTACAGTACATGTAAACAGGACAAAATTCTTAAAACAACGGAAAGAACAAAACTTCGGAATAAGAAGAATATGTCAGAGATCTGAGAATACCTGGATCTCTGCTAAGATTGACATCGTTAGTTGTTTTTCATTAGTTTCTTTGTGTGTTTGTCTTCCGTAAAGTCCCGGTCTGTTTTTCTTATCCCAGTTAAACGGCTCAGTAGTGGATTTGCTGAAGGATAGTGGTAGGCAAGCATTTTTAAAAAGTCAGTTCACTGGACGCATTCACACACAAACGTAGTCTCAGTCCTTGAAATAACTTTGTGACATCCATTCAGAACTGTCATGTACTGTACGAGCCCACCGTCCTGTCCACTGTGCCACATGCACTTTGAATGACTGAGAGAGAAAGAAATGCAGCAACATGAGAGGTATCACTGGATCCTTTCACAGAAGCAAAATCTGGTTCACTGTAACACCAGAGAACAAAATCCTTGCTCATTTGGGAAGCTGACCTGGACGAGGAAGAAAAGAGCAAGGCAAGGGGGAGGAGGAGGAGCAGGAGAAGACTGAACATTCTCCATGTTTTCTAAATTTGTGGCAGGTACCCCCTGCTCTCAGCCTCACATCAACAAGGCCTCCACAACGTCGGTCCCCAACCCAGGAGGACCTTAGATCGCTTCACTTTGATCGTTACCGTGCTCTACAAGAGATGGACAAAATAATGGAAACACAACATAACAAACATACTTCAACATCAGAACAACTCAATCACAACGGTAAAGGCAGACACACAGTCAGTAAACAATTTGCCAGCTTTAACAAACAACCAGGCAGTCAAAAAAAAAGAAAAAAAAAAGAAAAAAAAAAGAGAATTCAAATATTTATTGATATATTTTCATTCTTGGTTTAGTTATTACTAAACCAAGAATGAAAATGTTTCAATGGGGAAAAAATGGTGAACTGTCATGACGGTTCACAACCATATACAGCATCAGTTTGTGCTGCTTTCATTCAGCTACACTACACTCAGCTACATTCAGTAATGCTGGAAGATCATTGTTTTAGCTTACCAAACACACAATGGAAGCTTCCGACAGATTTAGGTCTTAAAGAAAGGCCAAAAAGAGGAAAGCAGAGGCTAAACAAAAGAGTTGTTTTCTATTGAAAATGTAACAAATGAATAATGTCTTTAATGATGATAGCTGACTGGGGCCAGAACATCTCATGTGGCATTTTGCATGGCTCTTGCATCTGTTCAAGTACACCACTAAGAGCTGATATAATGAATAATAATACCACCTTTTTATAATATTATCCCCCATTTTTCATTTTATTTAATCATATTTCTGTGTATAATAATAGTTTGAATTCCCTTCTAAACATGCTTTTTATAATGTAAGACCTGGTAAATTGGTAAGCTGTCTTATGTAAAGACCAAGATCATGTATGAGAAGCAACATGTGGGTTGCAAGTTCACCAAGCAAAACACATTTTAACTGGTTTTCTTCAGAATGTGATGTCAGTATCATCATATGTTACTGAAAGTTTCCTTTATTTTGTCCACCCCATGTGCCTTAGAGGAAACTGTACTCCATCCCTCCCATGCCACCTTTTTGCCTCCTTCTCCTCTGTACCCCCCACATAGCACTCACCCACAGCACCTTGATAATGCTTAGATTCAAGGGAGAAAGACAAAGAGAGAAGAGAAGCAGAAAAAATGGGAGAAAAATCAATATTTCAAAAACATTCTTTTTGTATTTCCCCCCTCACTCTGTCTTTGTCTCTCACACAGGACAGGCTACTCCCCGTCTCCTTGTTCTCATCAAATTTGAAAAGCCTCACTGAGAAAAATTCTGACTGATCCTGAAATGATTACACATTTCTGTATCTCACTGGCTCCCCACTGGCTGTAGGGCACTGGTGTTCCTTTAAAATGCTTCCCTCATTTTCACTTTTTTTTCTCGTATTTTGCTTTACTTGCTTTCTTGGCCATGGCATTACAGTCTATGTGGGTCAGCTTAAGAAGTCCAGCATATTATCGGTAACATTTTTGCGATATCATTTACACATGTATATAATTTACAGAGTACTGTATGTTTTTTTTAAGTATATAGAAAACAACAACATCTACCTAAAAGTTTAAGAGATACATTCAGTAGCTGAACTGAAGGGAAAAAAACTAAATGAATGTCAACTGAATAAAACATCACACAAGTAGAAACCTCATCATACATCGACATTGTGACATACAGTGCATTGAATCCTGCATGAAAGTTGAAAATCAAAGGCAAATGTATGTCCAAGAGTTGCAGATCACAAATAGATATATCTATATTCATATATAAATGTTTTTCTTCTTACTGGTAATACAATAAATACAACATTAGTAAATGGCTACAATTGACTCTCCAACCATGCCTGACAGCATGTAATTAGTACAACGTTTAATTAAATATAGAAGGATGTCACTAAAGTAGAGACCCATATAAATAGAAAGGTTTAAAGAGACTCTTAGTAAAACTTTGTTTGCTTGTGACCCTTTTTTTTTCCAACTTCATATAGGGCTTTTCCCCTTCCCCTCCCCCTCTCTTCCCACCATTCGTCCTCAGTGGTGTGAGCTGAGGGCTGCGTTCAAAGATGGATGGGAGAGTTTCCTGTGACGCTTCAAAGCAGACAGCTCCCATGTTTCTAATTTGTACAATCCCTCAGACTGCCTGTTCCACCCATCCCTTCCCTACCCAACACAATGTACAAAAGCAGTTTACTACACAGCACAGCCACCTCAAACCACAACACTACAATAACACGATCAGTAGCAATGTCAGGGGCCACCGGGTCTCCAGCAGACATGACCTACTGACCTTTGAGCTCTCACTGTGGTCTTCAGCTGAGCTTGTGCACCTATCAAATAAGAATATTGTTTCCATCCTTTCTTACCCCCATTTGCACAGACCAATGTAGGGATACTTATTTATTCATATGCTTTTTATTTTTGGAATCTACAAAATGCAGACTACTTGACAAAACTAGCCAAAGTAACAACTACAGTACTGCAGTCCATTAGTGGAAGACAGGCTCAAAAAGCTTTTTATTATCTGAATTCTACTCCATCTTTCCATAACAATTACTTTGTGACATCTGCTGGACCAGCCAAACTCCTCCCCCAACACACACACACACACACACGGACACATCAACTCTGCACCTGTCCCTACACCCCTGCCCCATCCAGCAGAGGGCGAGGGGGTTGGTTATAGTGAGACACAATCAGAAGATGGGGGGGGGGAAGCTGGCGTCTCCTCAACTCACCTCCCTCTTCTAAATTGCTAAGACACAATATTTTTCCCCAAGTTTTTCTGTGTTTTTTTTTTTAAACATACTTATTATATTACACACATAATATATAATATGTATATACGTACATTAGTGTTTGCTCTTTTTGGAAATCATAAACTTAAAAAAGTTTACAAAAATAAAATGTTTTATGGCGACCTCTCTAATTGGTCTCTTCTACTCAGCAAGGCTTGTTTTTCAGGGGTCAAGGCCAGCAGGCTCCCGTCCCCTTTGACTACAGGCTCAGTGGTTCAGACCGTGGCCACAGAGCAGGCCACCAAAAATCTTCTGTCCATTCTTTCAGATCCCGTTCATTTCTGATAGAAGGGCTCCTTTACAAATCTGCTCTTTTTGTTTTAGTTGCTCTTTTTTGAGTGTCCTTCTGTTTCCGTGTTGTTCTTCTCTTTTTTTTTAGTTGATGTCCATCTGTACTCATCCCTCTAGTCTTTCTTTTATTTACTAAAAAAGAGAGAACAAGCAAGTCAGTGTAAGTAAGACATTTTTTCTACATTAAGGAAGATGAATTTGTTTCTATACAGTGTAAAGAAACACAAAAATACAATTTACTTTCCTCCTCACAGTCAAAGTAAAAACAACTGAAATGCAAAGGATAATGACATATTGACATCATAACACCTGCACCATCATCATTATCAGATTTGATATTGAACAAATAGTATTCAATCATGGAGCAATATGTATACATTTATTTTTAAGGAATCAGATTTTCTTGTGAAACAATAGAAGATTACACTGAACATACAGTTTAAAAGCAATCACAATAACAGAAGTGTACACAGCTTTGATCCGAACAAAGGGATATTTCAACGATCTTTAACAGTCAGCAGCAGGGTTTGACACAGGAGTTTAGGCTGATTAGTCTGTCGACTAGTTAACACTGGGATCATGTTCAATCAGTGGTCCATCTTGTCTGTGATAATATAATTCAGTTTAATTTTGTATTTATTTGGAGAACATACAGATCAACAATTAACTGAATGCCCATTGGACATTTATTCCACTTATACATGGATATAGTTTACTTTATATTTTCTCTCAAAGAGACATTACATGTGCATGCAACTAATTTGTAAGAGCAAATACATGTTAAAAGAAACAAAATGACAGATGCAGGAAAAAAAAATCATGGTTTGAAAGAAATCTCTTTCTGGACCAGCTGTCACTCAGCTTGACCAGCCCATACTTTGTGATGATTTGGAGTTTGAATTGTTTCATTTTAATATAAACCTTTTCCCAAACACTGGCACATATCCACCAAAATAGCCCATCTTCTTTGAGTCATGTTATCTAGCGAACCAGCCCACATTTCCACCAGTTTCCACCATTTGCAGGGTTCCTTGTGGTTCCTATAGTCTCCAAAAATAGAATGGGAGCTGGAGCCTTCAGCTATCAAACTGGTTCCACAGGACAGGTCCTCTCAGTGAAGCAGACCCTCTCTTCACGTATAAGAGTAGGCTTAAGATATTCCTTTTGATAGAGTTAGTTAGGGCTGGCTCAAGCAAGTTCTGAACTGTCCTTTACTTTTTCTCATCTCGTTGTGCTTGCACCTGCTACTGTAAGAAGCTTAATGTCCACTTATTATTATTGATATATATTGTTGTTACTATTACTACTATAATTCTTGTTATTACTGTTATTGTTGTGCATCTTTCTAATTTATCACATGTGCTGAGCAAGCACATTGTGCATCTTTCTCTCTCTCACCCTTTCCCTCTCTAACTCAAACAGTCACAGCAGATGGTCCACCATGAGTTAAATTCTACTCAGAGTTTCTGTCTGTTAAAAAGACGTTTTTCGTTAATGGTGGGAATTGTTAGGTGTCTGTATGTAGTCCTGCTGCCTGTGGAGAGCTTTTCCACACTGTCTGACAACATCACAAATATAATCTGTATTTAGGTATTGTAACACTTTAATGGAGCTGCATGACCAAAATAATGTTATTCATTGGCTGTGCGATTTCTTTGGCTCATTTATAAAATGTTATTAGTCAGCAAAGAGAAGCTGTTAAACCCAATGAATCAGATAACTAACTGAAGATGGAAGCAGTTCAGGATGGTCCCATGACTTTTATGCTAAGTAAAAAAATAAGACTTATTTTTTATGACATGTTTTATGTCTGTATCAATACACCTCCATATCGTACAAGTCTAGTGCATAATTTTATATATACATTTCTGTCTAGTTAATTTAGCCTGTTGTGTCTGACATTTGAATTTTTGCAACTGCAAATTCAATCAAATCAATCAATCAAAACGTGACAGCATTATCAGCCTTGAAAAACCCATTCCAGTCAAACCCTCACCACACATATTACTGTTGACCATCTTTAAGGATTAGCAGGATCAAACGGTGCACAGCCTGTTTCTCATTCCTGATTTTTCCACAGTCTCTAGAAAAGAGAAGAGTAGGAAAGGAATAAAGGAGACAATGAGGCCAATATGTCCTGGGAAGCTTTCCTCTCAGAACCTCTTTAATTCAGGGAGATGCATTGTTGAGGAGGAGGTGAGTATGTGTGTGTCACTTTGTAGTTGCTCTGTCCTGCCCCTCCGGAGAGAGACAGAGAGATAGACACAACCTGTGTAGCTGCATCACCAAATCGCCAATCATAGCCAATAACAGCATCCTCTCGTCTTAATTTAACGGCCATACTCCCTCCCAGATGCATTTTTATTCCAGTGCTGCTGCAGAAATGGAGCTTCAGAGGAAAAAGAGGGAAGGTGAGATGGGGGAATGAAGCAGAGAGCAGCAGGGACTGAGTGGGGAGTTAGGGTTGGGGTTGAGAGATGAGAGACTCAAGTCTGTCTGTCTTTCAAGAGTCTAATCACCATGACAACTAATTATGTGAGTGGGCATGAGGACCCTTAAAAGGAAGAGACAGGTATGAACCTGACAGGTGTGTGTCTTTAAAAACGTGTATACTGACATTTGAGAATAAGCAGTTAAATATGATCTATGTGTTTGGTTAATAGAGACAATAAAACAAAATAAACAAACAAACAGGAAGCTCTTGTATGCCCCAGTACAAATATGCAGCCTAGTACATCTTCATCAGAAACTGGAATGTGAGAATATCAGAGAAAACAAGAAAGTCTAATATAGAGGAAAACTTAACACAAAAAGTTTTCAAAGATTTTGCAAATACACAGAATAAACCACATTAGTAGATTATATACAAAAAAGATTATATACAAAAGAAAAAAAAATCACACACAGCACATGTTTAAATTAGAATTACACAGCATGTCTTTGTTTTTCTTTCATATAAAACATTTATCTCTAAAAATCTCTTAACATGTAAACCCATGGCAAAAGGAGAGCACTCATTTTCAAAGCTGTCAAAAGGAAAAAAGGCTGTAGTGAACAGATATGAAAAGAACACTGGAGATTGCTTATGCAATTCTTTTTACATCTGCAACTCAACTCTGCTTCTGGCAGAACATTGCTGTGATGAGCCCTACAATGGCTTTATGAAAAATATGTGGCCTTTAAATTGGCTCCCCTGTGGCTCCTCTGGTTGTAGAAGCCTGCTCTGTTCATAAGTCTTTTGACTCGGGCTCTGTCACCCACAATCCCACAGAGGTCTGTGTGGTTTTCCACTGGAGCCACAGTCATTTACAACACAAACTGACTCTTGGGGTGCACTGAATGGATCACAAAGGTACAACCAACAAACATACATGAACATATATGAACATATATGTAGATAAACTTTGCTTCTGCAAGTGAATCCCTAAATCATAATGACTGGAATAATACCATGACAAACTTTCCCTAACCCTAACAAAGTAATTGATTTTAACTACAACCATTTCCCAACACTTACCCTTGACCAAATCAAACAACCATAGCTGCAGACTAGCAAAACTGTAGTTTTTAATGGTTTCGGAAGGCTCTGACAAAGTCCAAGACCTATTGGCTTAGCACAAATTTATTTTAAGAAAGAAATTTAAGAAAGTTGCGGTGCTTGTTCACCAAATTCTTCTAAACGAGCTAGCCATATACTAGCCTATGCCTGAGTGATGACATGCCCACATCGCCAAGTGAGAAGTGGAGGTGTTGCAACAACTTGCTTGCTTACAGTGCATCTTAACTGACACCTGTCAGATATGCTGTCAGGATTTTACAGACTTTTCTCCTACATAACATAATTTTATAGATTTCTGTTTAGTACTTGTCTTTTTGGATTCCTAATGGGAAGCATCTTTCTTGTTTTACAAATTACAGTATCAAAGAAACAGCCAAACAAATTTCTCTAAATGACCCCAATGCATATTCATCTACGCACAGCCTGGAGAAGCATGTTCTAGCCTTTAGAGAGCTGCTGACTCATAACTCACTTTGAAGTCCTGCATAGAAGAATATTTGGTTATATTGTCCACCCACCATATGTCAGTGTTGAGAGGGGGAAAAGAGAGAAATGGAGAAAGAAAAATCCAGAGTCAACCATTTTGTATTTGGATGGTAGCCCATGGTGCCATCTTACAAATAACTAACTGCATTAATAGAGACAATTAAACTGGCTATCATTTAATAAATGCCTTTACAGCCACATAAGATAGAGACTTTCCACCTTTCAACTTTCATGTCAATCACCAAAGAGCTAAGATTGCGTTAGGAGCTCCTTTAAACTCATAGCTGAAAGCTCTGTATAACCCCCAAAGCAACTGTATCATTCATTAACACAGAGGCCACAGTGGGCCTGCCCTGCAGAACATGAAAACAGGAGCTAATGATGCTACATCATAATTCATGTCTCACTAAAAAGGTTGGAGAAATGGGTAAAATATGGACGGGAATATGAGGCCAGATTTATATGTTTTTTCTTGTGTTTTGAGGACTTTTACTTAAACTCCATACTTTAGTTTTTTGGTGGATAGAGGAAAAAGAGAAACATGTTCACTTCAGTGACACTCACTCAATTTTCTTTGACATATACATTATTGACAACCTTAAATAGTGTTCTAATGGCTGGCTGCTTAATCCCTAAACACAGTGGTTTTGTTTTTCTGATGCCATTTACATCAACTTATCAACTTGTGCTCTCAATTTTCCAAACTGAAACAAGCTCAAACAATGAATTGAATTCAATCTAACCAAGAACAGAGTTAAAGCCTTTTTTGTCCTATAAAATGTTGCCATTGTTTAACTCCTAACCACTGATAAATAGCTATACAAAAGGAAGAACATTTTACTTTTTTTTCTTTTGATATATACTTTGTTCTTTGTGGGATATGAACCTAGTGTTCATATCACAAATAGACTAATGCTACATTATTACACATCTATAATATACAAATAGTGGCAAATGACTTTCAGAAAACTTTGACAAACAAACATTTAAAAATTGTAAAGTGCATGGAAGAGCAGTGGATAAAAGAAAGCACACACACACAGATTTCTATTTACATTCATGGTTATAAAAAGCAGTTATATCCCATCACCACTGAAAGTACATTCTAGAATATATAAGAATGTTCTGTGTGCATTTCTTTACAAGCTTCTAATGTAAAATGAATATACTTGTTTACTTGCTCGCTAACTTTAACTTTAAAAGACTCTGAGTGGATATGTTATTTATACAGTAGCTTGCTATATTACTTCAGCTAATGTGATACATGATATTAACTTTTGTATTAACAAATGGCCAACAATAAATGATGCAATGTCCAAAGCAAAGGTGTGTAACTTTCTAGTAGCCAAGAGTGAAGCCAGGTAGGGACATACACATTCTTGTGTTGGCTGATGTCCAGGATGACGCTTGCACATTTGCAGTGCAACTGCAACTTGCAGTGCAACTGCAAATGCGAGCAACACTCAAGGGCCAAAGGTGCCATTGTTAACAAAGGTTTTGTGAATATTACACAGAGAACATTTAAATAAATTCACACTAAAACAATGTCTGACATCTCTATTTTTCTATGGCCTTGCATTGGTTGCTTCTGGAAATGTAAAGTTGCTTAAAAATATATAGTTTCATTATTTAGAAGGCTCAATAGATTCCTAAACAGATGGTAATAAACAGGGTGACATTATGCATTTGTCAGAGACAATTTTAGTAGCAGATTAATAATTTGGTGTTCTATTCTACCAGGATGTGTCAACGTAAACTACTACTAAAGTTGTACAGAGTGCAGGGACTTGTGGCTCAGGAGGTAGAGCAGGTCCTCCACGAATCAGATGATCGGCAGTTTGATCCCCAGCTCCTCCAGTCTGCATGTTGAAGTGGGCAAGATACTGAACCCCAAACTGCTAGCGCCATCGGTGTGTGAATGTCTATGAATGAGTAGCTCCTATAACTGATCAGCAATTGGCACCTTGTATGGCAGCTAATGCCATCAGATATGAGATATAAATGAGATATGTAGTGTAAAAACGCTTTGAGTGGTCAGAAGACTAGAAGCTGCAGGCATGTTAGATTAGACCACAGTTTGTCTGTGCACAGAAAAAAAAGACATTATGTGGCTAGACAAAGAGTGGAAGATTTGTCAAATTCATATTTACTGTAACAGTGGCCTGATCCTTGTTGGAAACAGCAATAGCAAAGCTATAGAAAAGACTGTCTGCAGACAGACACAACAGTGACAGCAATCTACAACTAGTGTGAGTATGTGTGTGGGTGTGGGTGTGTCTGAGTATAGTCAGTCTGGTATATCTTCAAATGAGATCAGTGCTTATTGACTGAACTCTCTTATCTCTAATCTGTGGGGTAAATTGCCTCGGTTACTGCTTCTCTTCACACTCCCCTTTCTTCCTGCGTTACTCACTCCCCTCTTTACGATCCCATCAGACACAGCAGGCACAGATGCTATTTACTGGTGGGAGTGTGTGTGTGGGTGTATGTGTGTATGAGAGAGAGAGGCAGTGAGATTCTGAATACTTGGGTGTATTAGAGTGTTGCCTGTGTTGATTTTAGCATAGGTTTCCTCAGCAGTGCAGAAAGTGTGCATGTCAAGGCCAGGCTATTAGCTTGCTCACATTTGTGGCTGATCAGCCTTTAAGATTAACATAAATTCCAAATGGAGATGGTGGTGATGGTGATGATGACAGGCTGCTTATTTGAACATTGTTAATACTGTGAGATATAAAGGTTTGAAGCTGCTAGCCAAGATTTCACATTTTGCACACAGTTTTTGGTGTGTGTCAAACCCATTATTCATTTCTTATTTTATTCACTTTGCCCTCTGGTGAACTTCCAAGGCTGGGCCTTTCAACAGTTTTTTGGCTGGTGGTCTATTTTTCTTTATGCATAAACTCCTGTCATTGGAGATTTGTCAAAGTGATTATATTGACAAAATTAAATACATCCATCCAATTAAAAAACTGGGCTTAGAAAATTTTGAATTCTTCCAAAACTCAGTCTGTGTATATACCAGATCCAGTACTCAGCCAGGGTAGGGAGCCAGTATAACACTTATCTCATGGTCTTGATAGAAGGCTGAGGTTATTAGGTTTATTAGGAGAGTCTTTCCGTTCTCTGAATTACACTCCAGGACTTGAGGTGTGTGTGTGTATGTGTGTGTAACTGATCTATTCATCCACTGCCTCCATTGCTCTTTTTGTATTTTTTTTTTCCTGGTCCTGAATTTGAGGGTGACCACTGAAAACAAATAATAAAGCAAGTGAAAGATCTTGTGTTTCCACTGAGGAACCCATTTTCCTTCTTTTACTTGATGTCCAATAAGATGGTCTGAGATGGTTTTTGCAAATATACAGTATATAAATATATACATATTTCAATATCAATTAGCAGGCTACAAAGTTTTACAAACCTAGTCATGTCAGAAAATATACATAACTGTGAACCAAATTATGATGGAAAATAGACCTTCACCATTATTATTTTATGAAAAGGCAGATTTATCTGATAATGAGTTGGTCTGGTAATGTGTATTTTCAGACATTTAATTTTTGAAAAAATAATAAACAGTTTGAATAATCAAACAATAATTTTGCAGCCCCCCTCTGTGGCTCAATGTTGAAGCTTTAGGTTTTAGAAGCAAACGTGCCTCAAAATGAATGTTAAGTCAGCTTGTGATATGTTGTGGCTGTATCCTTTTGGTGACTTTCTGAACCGTGCTGGACAAAATTTGATTCATGGAGCTTCATCATGAACATAGTCTCAAGATGCATAGCAACTAAGTCGAAGAAACACACACTCCCATTTTTTTCATCTGCTCAAAAATTGGATTGTTGCTTAGCACGTGCAGGGAATGAGGAGACAGAACAGTGAGAAGTGAGTGGAAAAGTTTTCTCCTTTAAAGCCATTCAGCAGTGATGGGATACCTCCTGCCACTGGCACAATGCCAGTGATCAATGGACTCTAACACACTGCTGCCCATTTAGCAAAGGCTGCCATAGCTCCTGCTTCACACCCTGCTATACATCACTTCCTCCAGGATATTACAATACATCACTTCCTGGTAGCCATTTTGTTGCAGTTTCACCTCCTTTAGGCTGAACAACTTTGAGTCCCATTAAGTCAGTCTGAAACTCAGCTCCAGTTATTGGCTGAAAGGAGCCAGTACTCTAAAAGGGTGAAATGGCTGTATTGTTTACTCAATATATCCAATCAGATATTTGTTGCTCAAACTAGAAATTTCTGAAAAGTAATACTTCTAACGCATATAGGAAACTAATTGAAATAAGAAAGGCAGGGAAATTAGATGAAATGAAAGTTAGCACAAAAGGCCACCCTGAAAGGAGCTGAGTTGCAGATACAAAAGAAAAGAGTGAGGAGAAAGGGAGGGAGAAATAGAAGAAAGGTTCTATTTCAACTCTTTCCTCACTTTGTTCACATTGACTACTGTTGTCTTTTTTCCACTACAGATAGGCCAATGCAAATACATTCAAGTCAACACAGAGCAACAAAATGTTCCTTTCCAAAATAAGTACAATGCATTACATCAATAAATGACGTGCACACTCTGTAAACAGGGAAGCAACTTGAGACTGATTCTTGTGTTTCAGGGTCACATTTGCCACCTGGAAGCATTTTGTTTTTAGTTTTCCATGAAGAGCGTGAAGATGGATATTTAGTGATTTCATTTGTTGCTGGGTTTTTTTGTCTGTTTTGCGGGGAAGGAAAGGGGGCGTGTCTCCCTCTTTTCTAGTAGGGAGTGAAGCGACTGCACCCTCCTCTGTAAAGGCTAGCCTGCAACATCAAAGATGAAAAAGCTCCAATCAGTATGCAATGTAGAACTTTTGTTTGTAATATTAATATTAAAATTAACTCCTCTATCCTCCAAAGAACAATTCCTCCCGTTTTCCCCTTGCCTCTTGTTTAATTTAGGCTGATTTTGTGCACAAGGTATTTAGGCAATATGTGAAGAGAAAGCATGTGATCACGTTTTTTTTTAAATCACCTTTGTAGAGAAAACACTGACACAACAGCTTTCAGCCACTGTGTTAATGTTTGGATGCCACCTTAACCACCTTAAAAATGCTAGCTGGCAAACACTTGCCATATAAAAAGTAGGGTTTAAGCTTAAGCCAGTATGATTTTGTGGACTCAGCTAGCATTTTTATGAATTGTTCTGGATATTTAAGAAAAGACAAGAGGCAGTTCTCAGCGAACTAGCTCTTAGGAAGCTTGAACTTACACTACGCTCATTTGGACTGTGAAGGTGATATCTCTGCTGTAACTCACATAACTCATGATTGCTTTTGACAGCAATATGAATCTATCCTTGAATCTAATTATAATAAAATCTTAACTTTTGATAAAAAGGGAAAACAGATTTTGTACTCAAGTTTTGCAATGGTCATACACAGCTTATATCTATAGAATCCTGTGTTTGTGATTGCTTTGTTTTAAGTCAATATGCCATCCCGTTTGCCTCATTTTTTGATTTTTATGGTGCATGCCACCGGTCGTGAAAATGTTTTGGGGAAACAGCATAAGTTAAAATAAATCAACTCTGACTTTGGGTTTGACCCATCCATCAACTCAAAACTTTGACTGTCTTTATACTACATTGCCTTTCTTCCTACTGTCCTAATTAATATGGCCACTAGATATCACAGCTCAATCAACATAAATCTGGATCATAGTAAGCTGCCTGCAACTAGGCCTATGGCTTTTTTCACATGTAAGTTACATGAAAAAAGCCATAGGCCTACATTTTTTCATGGCCAATGTATTTTTGCTGACTCAAGTAAGCCTTTATACAACTTTCTTAACTTGCAGTAGTACCCCTGAATACCTAAAGCATACTGATTTGAAAAATTCAGGGTTAACCAATATCATGGTTACTGAAAAAACAAACATTATGAACTCTGAAAACATGACATGCTACACCCTATCCACCACCAAACCTCCATAGTCCTACTTTCCGCCTCATTACATAAAGGACACACTACTTCCTCCATTGACAATGAATGTTGGCACTGGACATAAATCGTGAAATGCATTGTAGGATACTACAGAGGGGTGAGGGGACTGTGATGGCCATGCAGAACCTCACCAACTCAGAGACTTGGTGCCTAGACTGTGCTCATCTGGAAAAATGAATAATAAATCACTTATCAAACACGTAATTCTACCTTCATCGGTTTTTATCATCATTATTACATCTATCTGACAAGTTCTGACTTGTTTTGTTTAGGGCTACAGCTCAGAATGTAAGGCGTGACTATTGACTTTGAAATGTATTTAATGTTGTTCTTTTAAACTGAGAATCAGGGATAAACATTTGTTGCGATGGGTTTGAATGTGGGAGGATGGGGAAAGGGGGAGTAATTTGAAGACAAAATAGAAAAAAGTGTAGCGCAATAAGTAGGAAAACACAGGCCACTGTTTTAATTAAGTAAATGAAGAGGAAAAAATGGTTGTAATTAATGAAGGCTTTTAGCTAGCAGCTGTACTAAAGGAGGAAAGGGGGTATTTACGGGACACATGGGGGGATAGGGCTTTCGATTTCCATCACCACAAGCACATCAGCACACAGCATCAACTCTATCTATCTAGAATCCAAGATGCTGCACCAAGCAGCAGCACCGCTGCAGCCAGTTTTCTACCAAGAACTTTAATTATCCTTCTTCTACTTTTCATTCTTTTGTGGTCTATCTTTCTCTCTTTCTGCTTTAATCTCCCACAGCACGTCGAAACATGTACTGTATGGTCGTTAATCTTTGGAGGAAGTCCCTACCCACATCCACGAAAGAAAACAAATTGTACTTTCTCTTTCTACCCCATCTTCTGGGGTGCTCTCTTTCTTTCTTTAGGAAGATTTTTTTCATCTTTGATGTTAGCTGCAAAGCTAGCTAAAAACAAACATTAACCATTCGACTATCTCCCCTTGCAAAATTTGAGACTGATTCCTGTGGGGAGGAATTATCAGTCTTTATTGGATTTCAAGCAAGTAGCTTTAGGCCAATACAATTGAATGGGGAGTTTGAGAATAAGTCAAAGTCCCTTTTTCATTTACTGAAGTGGCAAAGATTCACATTAAACACTAAAAATCTGTAAATTATTTGATCTGAGTAATTTATTTAATAATGTATTAATTTATTGTTAGTACTTCACTTAGTATTGAAGTTCATATGAATAGTTCAGTAGACCTTGTGTGGTGTAAAATGGGTCTCCTGTAAAGTTAAACAAGCATGTGTCCAGGTGACCCAGTTCATCATGATACCACATAGAGCCTGGTACAATATTCAGACAGTCAGTAGCTAAGAAACAGGAAACAGACTCACCATAGTGCCCACACTGTACGTGGCTGCAGGACCAATTGTGTGGTGATATGGGTCTGCTGTTGCATAGACTCTGCCATAACTATAGCGGAAAAAAAACAGGCAGAAATAGTGTTTACTATGACAATACAGTAAAAATAACCTACAGTTGCTTCTCCAAGATTTCAACAACAAACACAGACAAATGTAGCTTAACTCAATCTGTAGATATATTGTGAATACTATTTAGCAAACATGACAGTATCCCTCCCGGGAATTGTATTATTGTATTTGACTTGGGTTTAAATCATTCCTAACTCAGATTTGGACATGAATTAAAAACTCTGTGAAGGTGCCTTAACAGCAGTACAAATTAAGCAATGGATTGCACCGATGGTCCAGTCTCTTATTCCATTAAGCTACAACATCAAGTCAGGGCTGGATCATCTTGCTGGGTGACCCAGGAGCAAATCTGTGAGCCCCTACGGACTGCCCATTATACTACCTTCTTTGTATCTCATTTAAATACCCATTCAAGCACAGTGCCAGTAAAGTATGGATACACTTCTCATTCAAATGTTTTTCTTTATTTTTCTCACTTTCTACATTGTAGATTAACGCTGAAGTAATCAGAACTATGAAATGACACATATGGAAATATGTAGTAAACAAAAAAAAAACCAAACCAGAACATGGGTATATGGGATGGGTGAATCAATTAAGAGTTTGCAAAGCTGTCATCAAAGCAATAGCTGGCTACTTTGAAGAATCAAAAATAAACAATATATTGTTTTTTTTTTCTTCACTTTTTTGGTTAACACATAATTCCATGTGTTATAGTGTCTTCTGTGTTCATCTACAATGTAAATAATAAAAATAAAGACACGTGGCAAGGTTTGCTGAGCATAAATTAGTTTGTGGAGTTTTTGTTAATTATTGATAAATATATTTGTATAAAGGATTATACATAACAAAAGTTTAACATCTAATGAAATGATAAAGGTTATAAAACTAGGTCCAGCATTGTGTTAAAGACCATGCATCCACAGCCAATTACATTTAGTAATAGGTATGATTGTGGGTGGAGCTTACATGCCAACCAAATATTCCCCCCCCCCACACACACTTCCCATAGAACATATGTTATTGTGCACTTATCACCTGATAACAGATTAAAACACTTCTGCAGCTCTGGAGGACGTTTTTATATATGACACAGTAGATTCACAATCAGACTGACATTTTGACCTTTTGCCTATATATAAAACTGTATGGATTTGAATGAGTACAAATCCAAGAGGAGTTTAATCAATTGGAAAAGACTGTTAATTTTCCCCTTGTTTCCCCAGCTTCAACTACCAAACCATGGCTTTGATTGAACATATTTGATAATGGATAAGGAGTGCCAACCAACCACAATGAGTATGCATGAGACACAAGGCATTGGGTCGTCGATTTTAACTGAGGTCCGGGAGAGAGATCTATAGTCATTTCCCCCTCTCACTCACTCTAAGGACAGACCCATAGGATGAAAATGCAATCGATGTCTCCCCATAAATGTACGTTGTAAAGGTGTGAGTATGTGATTGCAATGATTTGTTTTACCCATTTCAATTTATGAGAAAAAGGGGACAAGTGTTTTATCTTCCACATGATGGGGAAGGACTGCGATAAAAGTAATGTCAGCCATAGAGGAAAAATAAAGAAAAGGATAAGAAAAGAAGTTTGCAGAGTGATAAGAGTAGTAAATGACTGAAGTGTGGGAGAAAAAGGAGAAAAAACTGTATTTGGAGTGGGGAAACAGAGACAGAAGGCACTGTGAAAAAAATTTAGTGATTGGCAACTTTTTTGATAATCGTAATTTTTCATGCAAAAACATTTCATGGTTCCAGCTTGACAAATGTGAAGATCTGCTGTGTTTCCTTTTAATTACTTTAATAATTTAAATTTATTTTTTAAATATTTTTTAGGTTTGTACTATTTGGTTGGGCAAAATAGTTCTTGTGACGGTGTCACTTTGAGATCTGGGTTATTGTAATGGCCTTTCTGACTACTTAAGTAAATGTTACTAGTAATAAAATTAAACTAGCTATAAGCGCAGTGGTGGTGGACAGAAGGCTATTTCAGCAACCCAGCAATAGTGGCTGACCTTATTTATTTTATTCACCAATTTAGATCTTTATTTGCATTTGGCAAGTGACAAGTGCTAATTTTGGGCCCTGCTCACTGCCATATCCCCCTGTATCTCTGCCTGTCTCCTGAGGCTTATTTCCAGTCTTTTCACCAGCACTGGCTTGGAACTAATCCCCTCCCTCAGTGCCCCTCTCTTTTGTCATTCTACCCCTCCATCCCTCTTTCCCTGATGGCACCAGACCTCTTTATTTATATTCCTCTCTTCCTGTCGTATTTATTTATTCTCCTCTAAAAGTAAAGGGAAGCCAATGTAGGTCTGGAGGGCAAAGATAAGAGGCTTGCCTGGGTTGGGTGCACTACTACAGTATGTATTAGAATATGTGTTAGAGAGGGAGACCTCAGGAAAGGGTGGCAGTGGGCATATGTGAGGGGTCAAGGGAAGGAGGCAGGGTTAGTGTTTAGGCATGTAAATGACAATTATTTTAATCAATGATCAATCTTTATACTGTATATTTTTTTAATCAGTCTCAGTCCCTGACACATGGATTTCTGGATTCAGCATGACACACCCTTTCTGGTGACATGATT
This sequence comes from Miichthys miiuy, assembly GCA_036365135.1. Classification (NCBI taxonomy): domain Eukaryota; kingdom Metazoa; phylum Chordata; class Actinopteri; family Sciaenidae; genus Miichthys; species Miichthys miiuy. The sequence continues at coordinate 3,962,071 of CM071623.1, read as the reverse complement.
TATGTTCCAAACATACACAAATAAATGTTCATAAATCTGTTTAGAAGTCATAAGTCATAACATCCCCGGAGTTTTTGTGCTCTGTCGTCCAGCAGGTTCTCGTGGATCGTGGCTGCTGCTGTGATCCTGCGCAACGTCCACTACATATATTATTACTGTCATTATTGCTACCATATCTGCTACTGTGGTCATTTTATCATTCATTGTAATTCATTGTCATTTTATCATTCATTGTAATTGTACAATATGTTTGTGTTGATTTGTTCTGTACACGTGACATCTATTGCACGTCTGTCCGTCCTGGGAGAGGGATCCCTCCTCTGTGGCTCTTCCTGAGGTTTCTTCCACCTTTTTTCCCTGTTAAAAGGGTTTTTTGTGGGCAAGTTTTTCCTCACTCGAACCGAGGGTCTAAGGACAGAGGGTGTCACTCCCTGTACAGATTGTAAAGCCCTCCGAGGCAAATGTACTTTGACTTTGGGCTATACAAATAAAATTTGATTTGATTTGATAAAACATAGATGTTTTCTTTATTATCAATAATAATCCAGTGATTATTCACTTATTACAGAGGGGTGACTACACACCTAAAAACAAGCTCACAACATGTAGGTACAACACTGACCAGCACCATTTAGTGTCCGGCTGATTCAGGTTCTCTGTCTCTGATTTTTTTTTCGGTCTGACTCAGGATAGACAAGACACGGCCATAACACATTTCGCCTCGATTTTCAGGATGATAAATTCTGCTCCATGTAATGTAAAATTTGTTGTCTGTATAGGAGTGTGAAAACATCAGTGCCTCTCAAAATTCAGAGATTTTGTAGAGACCGGCTCTACAAAAAAAGCAAAGCACTGAAAAAAAACGCAGTGCTTTTTCCTCTAGGTCGCAGCATGCTGCCGCTTGTGCTCAAAAAAGCTGATGCTTTTATCCAAAGCGACTTGCAAAAAAAAGTGAGACAATCAAGGTACAGCGCGACCAAGACATGTTAGTGCAGCAATACTACTACAGTACTGTGACAGTTATAGAGGGGATAGATTTGGCATTTATTGTCCTTAATTGAGTCATCACAAAATACTATAAAAGTATATAAAAGTATACTACAAAAACGATAAGTATAAATAAATAAGTATATTGTAGGCCTATGTAAGGCATAGTGGGTGTGACATAAGCATGTTAATAAAGGTCAAGTCAAAACAGAACAAAAACATCCAAGAAATTAGAGTTTTGGATTATTTGCAAATTAGTCTAGTTTAGTTTACTCATAAAAAAGATTTTCCCAGAGATCGAGGTGAAGACAAAAAACAGATAGCTGTTAAACACTCATAATTGCAACATAATTGCAGGGAGGTTTTTCCATTCTTGTCAAATGAATACAAATATAACAATAAATAAACACTTCATGGTCTACTGTTCCTCTCATGAGGCAGTAGAATGTCTCCAGGGGTGCAGAAATTTAAAAAATGATCAGGCTGACTCAGCATCAGACATCAGCACAATCGTTTTCCAATTGAAATTAAAAAAATCTTGATAAAAACCCTGATAACTAAAGTTTTTAAGATTTCTCTTGTAAACCAAGTGTGGTTTTCTTTCAGGAATCTTAGCTTTCTTGACAGCAGCAATTACACAATGGTCACCATTTCAGAAGAAACAGACTGCAGAAAAGTTATGTGGAAGATTTGTTAAAAATCAGGTCAATTAAAGTGGCCTTCTCTGGTAACTCTGGATTTGGACGAGTAGGGAAAAATCATCAGATACTGGGTTGAGACAATCCCAGTTAAAAACACCAGTTAAATAATCTCAGTATAGTTGGGTCTGGATAAAAAGTCACTCAAGGACTGCAACGCAGTAGTTGTGGCAGAGGGAGGCCTATTGCATCCTACAACAGTTAAATACAAAGGCCCTTTGCAATTTCCACTTTCAGAGCTAGGAATTCAAATTGCTTGCTGATTGATTCAGAGAAGACTGCAGTAACACAAAATGATGATTTGACATAAATAGCAACCCCACCACCTTTCTTTGCTCTATCCGCACGACAAACATAAAAACCATCAATAGCAATATCCTTGTCAGACACAGACTTTGTCAGCCAGGTTTCAGACATATCAACAATATCAGCAGCTGTTGACTTAACCCATCCTGACCATATCCATTTTAGATAAAAGACTATGCATATTAAGATGAATAATGTTTAGACCAGACTGAAATTTAAGATCAGCTGGCATTTGAATGCACTGCATTTCAGGGACAGGGTTAGGCTGCACATTTCCAGATAACAACAAAAATATTAAAATCAACCACCTTTGCTTGACATTATAGGACCATTCCTTATTAGACAACACTTCATTTGTACTGTCCAAATGAGATTTCTTTGATTTTGTAGAGAAAACAAAATGTTCAGAAAGAATTAGAAGACTTTGAAGGTAACGTACAGTCCGTAAATCCATGTCATGTGCAAAATGCTTCGGAGTGTAAAATAAGCACAGTGCAGGTGCTTCCGTAGTTTCGACCAAGCAATCTGATTGGTCAACTAGACCAGGGGTTCCCAAACTACTACTACTACTACTACTACTACTACTACTACTACTACTACTACTACTACTACTACTACTACTACTACTACTACTACTATCCCCAGATGTCAGATGATTTGCCCTTGTTACATGCTGTAATGTTTAGCATGATGCTAATAGACCTTAGCTAATGTTGTTGTTGCTGCTAATGTCGTTATCTGTCTGTCAAAATCACATCAGGGGTCAGAAGGGGCAAAGAAAACCTAAATGTTACAAGTATGTTATAATAAATAATAAAATGTGCTATTTCTAAAGGTTTTTACATTTTATTTTATTTCTGAAAATCATCTTGCGACCCCCCTTGCTGCCTCGCAACCCCCAATTTGGGAACCAGTGAACTAGACAATTAGAATGTGCTCAAATCAGCGTGACAGCACACCTGACTCATCACTAAACCGCTTACCCTGTTATCATGGCAACGTTATAACTACTGAAGCTGATGAAGAAAATGGGCTACACTAGTAATATAAAATGAATCTTTTTGTTGTTCATTTTGATTTGTATGGTGGACTTAGTTTCAATGAATGTTTAAAAGAGGATGAAAAGAAAAAAACAAAGGAGAGATATGTGCCGATGTCAAGTGAGGAGCTTAATCAGTTGGAGTTGTCAAGGAATGAATTCAGTACGTCCCATCATAATATGTACACTTGAGATCAACATTTAATAAAGTAATAAATCTGAATTTCAAATTTCAATTTTCTTTAATGAATATTCTGTGTTACGGAGCTGTTAGACTGCCTCATTAACATAGGTGTGCACCTCGTTTGTGTGCAGCACATCAGAGATCAAACATTGTTTGATTGATATATTTTGTTAAATAAAAACATGTTAATTTTGGAAATGATCATCAATACATCAATCTTTGTTCAATACATTTTGACTTGTGGACTTTAAAACACTGTTAGTCTCAAATACAGCAGTATTACCTTAAAATACATGTGAAGTTCACGTCTTAGTAACTACTGACTGAACTGACTGAACTAGAAAAGCAGTTCAGTGTTTATATGTACAGTATTTATTCAGTTTGGGAAACTCCAAGAACGTTAGAAAAGTAGGAAGCATATACATATAGGAGTCTACTGCTGTGACTTATTGTTTTCCAGGTATTAATCAGACCCCATGTATCTCCATAGAAATGGAGATCAGAGCAAGCAAAAAGAAATGTTTATTTTGAGAAAAAATTGCTCCAAAATATTTTGATTATATATTTTACTTAAGTTGGTAATTGGCATAATTGCAAGTGCCTTGGTCCTGACCGCATCACTATTGTGCCTGAAAGTTTACTGAAAACACTCTCTCTCTCTTTGCTTCCTCTTACCTGGTGTAGTCCAGTGGTAGACAGTGGCAACCTAGTCTACAGAAGCCCTTAGCGGTCATGTATTCATACTTGTTATTTCCTCCATTTTCTCGTGATAACAAGTAAATTCTCATGAGATCTCAAGATAACAAGACTTTGTTTTATCGTGATAACAGGATAATTTTCTCGCAATTTTGGAATAACCAGACTTTGGCCGGTGTTTGCTCTGTTGCCATGGCACCATGTAGTTAATTGCCAGTTACAGTAGCTCTGTGTTTTTAGGGCTTTTTTTAAACAACACCAGTCTCCATCCAGTTTGTGTAAACATGGAATTGAAGCTTGGAGATCAGTGATTTGCCTTTTTTCTGTCATACTTTATGATACATCAGGTGACCTCTTCAAATAAAGCCAGGGCTCTGTTGTTTACACTCGAGAACAGCTGTTAGCATTAGGCAGATGAAGACAGCAGACAGCTGAAGACAGACAGGAAAGCAGTGAGATAGAGGGGGGACGACACCCAGCAAAGGAAACATCTGTGGACCACAGGCCGGAGTCAGAACTGGGTCACTGCAGGAAGGACTCAGCCTTTCGTCCGTGGGGAACCCACTCTACCAGCTCAGCTACCAGGACATGTATGTATTGATTTATGTAGATTTATGTCCACCTTATATATTGTGAGCCGCTGTAACAAGTGAATTATCTTATCATATCTTATCTTAACCTTTCCTGGTCGGCTGTCAGACCGTGGTCGAGCAGCACAGGGGAGATGCCATTTTTACCAACTTCACTTCCCACAGCAGTGAAATGACACATGAGAGCTCTGGAGTTGTCTTTTATTTAATCATGTACTGTAACACACACTCTGCATTTCTTTATAACCAAAGTTCTCCCGTTAACTTGCTCTGTTGCTCCACTCCACCACACACACACACACACACACACACACAATTCCCCAAAGGAACTACACTACTCTTATAACACAAGAGTAAGGACATAATTTATATGAGATCTCGAGGAATCAAAAGGATAGTAGTACATTATTGCAAGAAAGTTCATTCAATGTAGCGATGTCAGAGGAGCAGGAGGATATAGATCAGTATGTCACATCCATCAGTGAGCGGCAGGTCAGCACGGCATGACGTCACATCTCAGGCGTATCATATTTGATTCGTTTTTGAGATCTCAATTTAATTATGTCATTATTTCTGGAAAGAAAAGCCTTGTTTTCTCAAGATCTCCAGAAAATGATCTTGTTATATCGGGATAACCACATTATCAAGATGATATAAATAACTTGTCATAACGGAAAAACGAAGGAAATGTAATGTATGAATGCGTGACTGCTTAGGGCTTCTGTACTAGTGCATGTGTACACTGTGGAGAGACAGAATAGAGGCGAAGAAGTCTTTTAGTTCCCAGCCTGTCTACTCTGTATAAAACGTCTTTTATCCTATAATAAATAAAACTCCACCTCCCAGCCTCTGCCCAATCTCCTCTAAACTTCACTACACTGCCCCGGCTTCCCTTTAAATCAGGAGAGCTTAAAAAAAAACAGTGAGAGAGACACAGTATTAAAAATGAAACAGGGAGAGAGTGAGAGTGAAGAGGGATATACTACGCATTGTCCAAAGAGAGAGGAGAAATGGAAAGGGAATGAAATAAGTCTTGTAGTGAGAGACATGCCCTCTCACCTGCTCTGCTCGTCTTCTCTGTTCTGTTCATAATTCTCCTGAGCACACTGTTCGCTCCTTGCCTCTGATAAATCTTACATTATCGGAGGCCTACAGGCTCCTGCTGTGGCTGTTTCTTATCGGGTCTGACATGCTCAATCTCCCTAAGATTAGCTCCCCAAGCACCTTCACAGACTCACACACACACACACACACACACACACACACACACACACACACACACACACACACACACACACACACACACACACACACACCTAGAGCGCAATAGTAGCAGGGATGTGCAACACTTACACACAGGCACACGTTTTTCTATAAACACATATCACTTTTGATCTGGAGGACTCACTAGCAGACTGCCGGCTCTCGGAGGGCTGAGGACAGCTGCACAGGGAGGAGAGCAGCAGTCCTTGGCAAGGGCAGGAGAAAGGGAAGGGAGGGTAAGGTACAAGGTCCAACAGGTTCAAGAATCAGAGGTGAGGGGGTGACAAGGAGCTCTGAGGGGGGATGACAGTTGAAAGATGGAGTGGATCAAATGGGTTTCTCCCCTGTCTGCTGTCTTTGGCTCTGTTTACACAGACTGATTTTACACAAAAAAACAAATGGACCGGAAAAAAATTATTGGCACCCTCAACTTAATATTTGGTAGCACACCCTTTGGAAAAAGTAACTTAACTCAGTCTCTTCCTATAACCATCAATGAGTTTCTTACACCTATGTAGTGGAGTTCTGGACCACTCTTCTTTTGCCAACTGCTCCAGATCTTTCAGATTTGATGGGCTACTTCTCCCAAACACTGTTTTGAGATCTTTCCACAGGTGCTCTATGGGATTTATACTTGGCCTCATTGCTGGCCACTTCAGAACTCCTCTATTCATTTTTGTGTGCTTTTGAAGCATGCTTTGGGTCATTGTGCTGATGTAAAACCCACGACCTCTGACGGAGACCCAGCTTACTAACACTGGGTCCTACGTACCCCAGAATTCTTTGATAGCCTTTAGATTTCATAATTCCATGCACACAGTCAAGATATCCAGTGCATTAAGCAGCAAAGCAACCCCAAAACATGTGAACCTCCATCAAATCTCACAGGAAGTGATTGATTTTAGTGTGCTACCAAATATTAAGTTGAGGGCGCCAATAATTTTGTCTGGTCCATTTTTGGAGTTTTGTGTAAAATATCTCAGATTTAGCTATATATATATATATATATATATATATATATATATATATATATATATATATATATATATATATATATATATATATATATATAAATAAAGAGCAATGACAGTTTTATAAATCAGTAAAATCACCTTGCTTTCCATGGTAATTACAGCAGGTAAAATAAGTATTGAACACATCACCATTTCTATCAGTAAACATTTCTAAATTTCTAAAAAGGTGCTATTGACATGAAATTTTCACCTGATGTTGGTAACAACATGAATAGGTTACTTACCTATTCATACAAAGAAACCAAAACAAACAGGTTCAGAAATTTCAGAAATTAAGTTGTGTAATAATGTGAAATGACAGGGAAAAAGTATTGAACACACTTACTTATATTTACACTTACTTATATTTATTTAATACTTCATACAAAAGCCTTTGTTGGTAATGCCAGCTTCAAGACGCCCCCTGTATGGAGAAACTAGTTGCACACATTGCTCAGGTGTGATTTTAGCCCATTCTTTCACAGAAACAGTCTTCAAATCTTGAAAGTACTGTGGGACTCTTCTATGAACTCTGATCTTTAGTTCTTTCCATATGTTTTCCAATTGGATTCAAGTCAGGTGATTGGCTGGGCCATTCTAGCAGCTTTATTTTCTTTCTCTGAAACCAACTGAGTTTCCTTGACTCTGTGTTTGTTATCATTGTCTTGCTGAAATGTCTGCCCTCACTTCCTGTTCATCATTCTAGTAGATGGCAGCAGATTTTTATCAAGAATGTCTTGGTACATTTCTCCATTCATCCTTCCTTCAATTATATATTAAGTGTGCCAGTACCGTATGCTGAAAAACAGCCGCACACCATGGTGTTCTCACCTCCAAACTTCACTGCTGGCATGGTGTATTTGGGGCGATGAGCAGTGCATTTTGTCCTCCAAACATGGTGTGTATTAAGGTATCCAAAGAGTTAAATTTTGCTCTCATCTGACCAGACTATATTCTCCCAGTATTCCCCAGGCTTGTCCAAATGTTGTGAAGCAAACTTTAAACGAGCTACAACATGCTTTTGCTGTCAGAAATCTTGCGAGGATCACCTGGTCATGGCCAGTTTATGGTGAAATGATGTTCTTTCCACTTTCAGATTATGGCCCCAACGGTGCTCACTGGAACATTCAGAAATTTAGAAATCCTTCTGTAACCAATGCCATCAGTATGTTTTGCAACAATAAGTTTGCGAAGGTCTTGAGAGAGCTCTTTGCTTTTACCCATCATGAGATGTTCCTTGTGTGACACCTTGGTAATGAGACACCTTTTTATAGGCCATCAGTTTGGACTGAACCAGCTGATTTGCACTGACAAGGGGCAGGATGGCTTTCTGATTACTGATAGATTTCAGCTGGTGTCTTGGCTTTCCATGCCTTTCTCCACCTCCCTTTCTTCATGTGTTCAATACTTTTTCCCTGTGCATTTCACATTATTACACATAACTTAATTTCTTGACCTATTTGTTTTGGTTTCTTTGTATGTATAGATTACTTGGGTTGTTACCAACATCTGGTGAAAATTCAATAGCACCTTTAGAATTATGTTTACTGAGAAAAATGGTGATGTGTCCAATACTTATTTTACCTGTGTATATCTGATAAGAGAAACATTTTATGAACAACCATATATCCATTCTGAGAACTTCTAACAGAGTACACTAATAGTCTAATTCATGCCAACCAGAGTCACATATAAATAGCACAGTGCTGAAATTCCACATTTCTGAGATTTTTCTTTTTATCTGTACTTTTCCAATTGTAATTGTGCAATTATAGTATATAGTTCACCCTCGTTTACATTTCTTTATCAACGGGTACTATTATACTACAGGGATCATAGTTAGTGCTAAACTAAAACATGTTTTTATGCAGAAAATATTTTGACAGTAACAGTTTAGAGCTCAACTGGTAAAAATGTTATCGATATAAATGTTTTAAAATCATATCAAACTGCTGTAAATTATAAGGACGGGAGAAGATCTATAGAATAGTTATTCAATGCTATCAAACAGGTCAGAAATATTTGCAGTGCTCATAAGGAGTCAAAAATGCTAAGCATGAAAGTTTTTCACTACTGGGATCTTAGTGCTGATTTTAACACAGTTGACCATAGAATATTATTAGACAGGCTGAATAACTGGGTTGGACCACTATGCATTTGAGTGAATGAACATGATGTGTGGAGCTTCTTAATGGCCAGTCCTTTGGCTGATTGTCTACGTGTTTCTGTGTGTTCACATTAGATATAAAAACAATACAATACAACTGCTGCTATTAATCCTGCAAATTCAGCTTTCATTTATTGCAATGAATTGAGACCTTTTTAAACTGAGCTGCCATCCATCAAAATGTCTAATGTCAAAGTGTTTTGAGAAACATCGGAAATAATCATGATTATTTACAATAAAACCTTAACAGTGTACATTTTAATGAAGGCAAAGGGAGGTCAACATACCTGTCACTGTATGCTGCTGCGGCAGTGCCAGCTGGCTGGGCATATCTGTAAGCTGCATACCCTCCCTGAGGAGAGTCAGAGGGATCACCTCAGATTAGGACACTAGATCATTACCAAAATGAAGATTCAAATACAATGACTTCGCAGCTGTGGCTCGGAGGTAGAGTGGGTCCAGTCTGCATGTTGAAGTGTCCTTGGGCAAGATACTGAACCCTAAATTGCTCCCGAAGGCTGCACCGTCGGTGTGTGAATGTGTAAGAATGGTTAGCTCCCAAAACTTATGAATAATTGACACCTTGCATCATAAGATATGAGATATTTAGTGTAAAAGCGCTTTGAGTAGTCAGAAGACTACAGTCCATTTACCATTTACCACTTGTCTTAAGAAGCATGGCAGCTAATGCCATCGGTGTATGAATGTGTGTGAATGGGTGAATTAGATATGTAGTGTAAAAGCACTTTGAGTGGTCGGAAGACTAGAAAGGCGCTATATAAGTACAGTCCATTTACCATTTACCATCTTCAGGTAAAGAATTGGATCAAATGCGCAAAACACTGAGTAGACATTATTTTCATAGTCATAGTCATCATATCATATCATAATTAATAACTAGATTTTGACTTACATATATTTCTGCCCCATAAAAGCCGTCCTGGTAGACCACACTGTTGACAGAGGATATAAAACATTAAGAATGTGGTGTGGGTGGAACATGAACTGGTGTCTGAAAGTGTCTACAGTAAACATTTTAGCACATATGGAGTTGGTGCACTTTAAGTCATATTGGCTTGACAATGTGTGCAATTGCAACATCTCACACATAAAAGTGTGTGTACTAAATATAAAATTATGTGCTTATTCAATATCCTATAGATAAGTGGTTATGGGGCAGGAACATGAAGAATTTCTCTTTTCTGTAATATTTTGGCTAAAATTATTCAGAAGTAAAGTTTCAGATATTCCAGGTACTGAGGAAGAGAGGAACTACCCAAAGCATTTCAAAGCAAAAAGCTGCAGATCTTTTCATATGCAAATAACTTTCTGTTAGCTTTTTTGTAACTAAACGTGGGCTCTGTACAAACAACGGATAAGTGTCTCGATGTACTGTGCAGACAAACCGTCTCTGTTTGTGTTGCTTTTCTGTCATTATCAAACGTAAACACGAACATATAGTCTGCATTAAGGACTTGATATTTTGTATATTTGCTACAATGCTCCATGTTGCTTCACATGATTTTTTGTCCGTACTGCTGCCTGCTGTTTCTGAATTTAGTATTTATTTTTCTAAATGAAAGATTACAAGTACTTTTAAGTTTTTCCAGCTTTAAACGATAAATTGTGAAAAGCTAAAGCTAATAAAGAAAATATCTTGTATTACCACAATACAATAAAGAATTAATTCAGTAGTTCGTGTTGTCAAAGGCATCACTTATTTGTGTGCTCATCCATCATTTCTGCTCTTTTAATTCTTTCTTTCAACCCTAACATGCTCTCTCAGACATCTGTTCTCTCTCGCCATGTCCACCCCTTCACATTCCCTGGCTCTCTTACTCTCTATATGGCAGGGCCATTGGAGTGTGCAGGGCAGGTCATAGTTGTCCATTCAAAGCGGAGTAAAGAATGAAATATTAGAAAAGAAAGAGACAAATTTGGCCATTCTGGAATCAAAGAGCAATTTTCTGCTCTATTAGAAGGCAGTCTTTTTGTTTTCCACTCACCATCTTCCTGTTACTGTACTGTGTGTGAGTGAGTATATATTTGTACGTGTGTGTAGGTTTGCTGCTTTGAATTAGATTTGTGCAGTCAATGTTTTCAGTCTTACAGACAGTGTCATGCAGTGTGTTTATTTGATTATGTGTACATGTGTGTGTGTATGTGCGTGTGTGAGCAGGCACTTACGCTCCATAGGCAGGTATAGGTGGAGGAGGAGGTGCAGCGCGGAATGTGTTATAGACAGCGCGACCCCTCCCTCTCAAATGGGTCCCTCTATAGGCCACGGCTGCTCCTGTACTGGGGTATGGAAACCCTGTAACTTAGATTGACACATGCAGACACAGAGAGAGAGAGAGAGAGAGAGAGAGAGAGAGAGAGAGAGAGAGAGAGAGAGAGAGAGAGAGAGAGAGAGAGAGAGAGAGACAGAGAGAGAGAGAGAGAGAGACAGAGAGAGAGAGAGAGAGAGAGAGAAAGAGAGAGAGAGAGGTTGGAAGAAGTACAATATGTTACAACTTGTAAGTATTTTTCTTTTCTGCAATAATATCACTATGAAACATTTAAAGGACATTTAACATCTTAATCTTGTAAATGAAATCCATTGGCTCTGACTGATGTCAGTCTTAAAAACTGACCCACAAAGATGGATACAGCCGGTCGCTGTAGTTTTGGCAGACGTTGATAGCTAAATGTTTTGTTGACAATTAAAAAATGAGAATATCACCATAATAAAAGGTGAGTGGGTTAGAAACTTAAAAAATGTGCTGTTCCACAATGTTCCAGGTAGCCTATAACCACTTGCTTGCTAACATGGATGACTTTTCAATAAAGATATTTGAAATTAAGGTTTGAGGAATGTGGATGGGAGAAATGCCAAAGTTTGTACAAGAAAAGAGAAGAAACACTTCACTCGTTACAACAGCCCAAGCACAGAAGAAAAGAGTGACTGAATGAAATAAACTGAAATACATTTAAAATAAAATATATTATTTACACAATACATAACTTTCTCTTATACAGATATGATCATGATGGATAATTGCACACATAATTGTACTGCACAAATGGTGTTAACATTATGGTAAAGAATATAAAAATATTGCACTCCAAATTGGACAACTGCACAAAGATTGGATTTCACAGGATTGTGCATGTGTATGTATATAAAGTATTATTTATATATACACACAAACATATATATACTATTCACTAAAAGGTAAAAACAAAGACAAGCTTTGCTGTGTTTTGTAAAAGAAAACCAATTATAGGCCAAATATAAGAAAGACTTATTTTAACAGTGAACCTACTGTATTATACTATACATGATGAATATGTTCACAATGGTAGGATAGGTAAGATGGAGTATAGGGGAGATTATCCTGGGATAAAACACTGTGTGGGAGAGAGCTGAGCTGGCAGAGACAGCAAGAGAGGCACAGAGGCCTGGGTGGAGGTTTGGCTTAATTTTTGGGAGCTGTGACACAAAGCAGATGGTCTGTATTGATTGGAGTGGCAGCCTATACCCATGCTTCATCATGCATACACACACACACACACACATCAACAGACAAGGTGGCATGGTGATGTGATGTGAGCTGGTGTTGCTGAAGATCCCTGTTCAACCTTTAGTCAGCAGAGGAGCAAGGTCCCTCCCTCCCTCCCTCCCTTCCTTCCTTCGTCCCTCCCTGTGGATAATGTGACTATCCTGTAAGCGCTTCATGACAGAGAAACACGGAGTTCACATCTTGCATGTTTCTGCTAATTTATAATTTGCTTGTGTTACTTGTCTGTCAGTATACTTGACTGATACCCAGTTAGCTGCTAGTGTACAGCTTAATCATTTTACTTATAGACTCAAAAGTTCAAACAAATTAGACTATTTACATGAGTACAGTATAGTACTGATGACCTATAGGCTGTAAACTTAAGCAGATGGATGCCTTAAAGGGAGTCCTGTTAAACCCCAAATATACTGTATCACCTCACAAGCACTTTCAGACCTCTGAGAGGCCCTGGATATACTGTCAGCAGCAGCAGAGGAAGACACAAGATTCCCACTGGAAGTGCTCAGAGCAGAAATGTTCCGTCTCTCCTCCATCTACCTTGTGCTATGTCTGCCTTTCTCTCCCCTAACTAGTCAGACAGCAACATTAAGATACCACACAGCCAACACATACTCTTGGTGAGTAAACGATCAATTTCCCCCTAGTTGCCCCCACCTTCCCTATTTTTTGTAATATCAGACTCATTTCTCTTTGTGTATACATGGGTGCCAGCAGGTGTACAGTATGAGTGTATATGCAGATGAGCAAGCATGAGGACATGTATATGTGCATGTTGTTAGTGGTGTGATGTATATGAACGCAATCTGATGATGAGCTATGGCTTGTGCATGCTACAGCGGTGCTGTAATAACCCATGAATCATGGCAGGGCCTCTGTCTGACAGGCAGCAGGCTCATAAAACAAACAAACAACATCCATTGATACACACATAGACACACAGCACACTCTGAGGCTACATACACACACATCTTCCTACATGTACATCTTATCTGTTAGGTGGTGTATGTGATGAGTTGTGATACTTTCTGGGCTCGATAGGAATAAAAGTATAGTTCTAAAATTGGAGTAATTAGAAAGCAACTTTGATATTACAAAATATAATTGAGTAATATGTGATTATCTTTGCAGTTGGTATTTCCTGTGTGTGTGTGTGTGTGTGTGTGTGTAGGTTTTACTGTGTTTAATGCATCACACCAAGATTCCAGGACAATGACAGAACACTGGTTTTATCATAACATGTCTAATTGGCCTTCAAATTGAATCGTTAAAAAAAAAAAAAAAAAAATCTGCATACCACGCTAAAACAGCGAGTTTGCAAAATATTAGCATGAATCACATTCATTTACAGCAAGCAGATTACAAATGCCATATCTAAAGAATTTGTATGGGAGTGCTTACATACTGTAACAATAATAACTAGAATATTTGCATTTCCTGCAGAAATACAGTGTGGATGCCCTCTGCTGAATTGCCTGATGCATCTGTGGAAATTTGTATGAAAAGATAGAATTGTAGGATATTTTGAAATATTGTATGAATTTGTACAATGTTGTAAGGAAGTTTGAGATTACCTGAAAAAAAGTTGAGTAATCTTTCTATATTTGCAATATTTATACTGTTCATTCTGTTTATACTGCTATATTTGCCATATTTGTACTTTTAACTTGTATATATTTTTTTATATGTTATGTATTACATGTCATGTATATTGCTGTTTGCACCAGGGATATAATGGAAATGCTATTTCAATTCTCTGTATGTACTGTACACATAGCAGCATTGACAATAAAGTTGACTTGACTTAACAAGTGAGAAATTTGGGCCAAATTTGGTCATTAGCAAAAAGATATTAGGCTATTAAAGTTAATAAATAAAAATTATTCATTCAAGTTAATGATTACGGGGCACCACCCTGAAATCAGTTTTAAAATTAGTTCACTAAGTGAACAGTGAAGGAGTGAATCCGAGCACTGACATAGAAGAGGTTGGCTTCATTCGCTCTGTACAACATTAAAGAGAGCAGCATGTGTGTACACAACCATTTATTAAGAAGAAAATAAAACATGGATAAACAATATGACCTTATCTACATCAGAGAATAAAGTGTGTGTGTGTGTGTGTGTGTGTGTGTGTGTGTGTGTGTGAAACGCGCACTAGAAAGAATGTGTGTGTCCCTCTTATCTACACGTACACGCGCATGAAACATGTCTGACCAGAGCCAAAGGAGGATGTGAAGCGGGAGGTTTGAACAAGCACACCTGAGCACAGTGACTGTATTTATCACACAGTAACACAGCAGTTGAACGGTGGTTCATCTACCATGGCACTGGACCTTTAACTGATAAAATACAGCTGTACCGATCTCATCAAATATGATGGCACAGATCACAACATGAACAGAATAAACACATGTAACACATGTATGTAACTAAACAAACACACTAACAAAGTTAACAGTTTCGTGCTTAGCCGTGTTAAGCTATGTAAAGGTAAATGCCCAGTACATTACCGGTCCATAAAGAAAAGAGTTGCGTTCATTTGCCGTTTGGGTCCGGCGGTCCTGTGAACCGGGCAGGAAAAGTTCTGGTCCGGGGAAGTGTCCTTGCTCTGCAGTGTCCGTTTGTGCAGTGTTCGTCGGAGGAGGAAGCCAGTCGCTCTGTGTGTTCTCTTTACGTTAACGGCTCGGGCGGTTAACTTGTCGTCGCTCGTGACAATCAGCTGGCAGACTCCATGTGCTGCATGCGCTGGTTTGTTTACACTCTCAGTTAGCAGCGTGCTAACCGGAGAGGCCTGAGGACAGGTAGGCGCGTCTGCTGCGGATAACGGCAGGAAGTACACGACAGAAATGATCGGTTCCTGGCCAAACCGTTGTTACTATCGCTGAAACGACTTGACCACTAGTATTACGAGGCTTTCCCGATCGTGTAGGTGACCTTTTTTATGTGATTTCCGGTACGAAAAGGACTTCTTTCGTCTGGTAGAGAAACGGGTTTGTCTGCTTCCCTGCAGAAAAATCCCTCCTTCTTAACATGGGTGTTAATGTATGGAATCAATTTTGTGTCAAAAAGTTGAAAGAATACTTTTAAAACAGCAAGCAAAAAATACAACTCAAAATACCAAATAAAAAAAATCAAACAAAAAATTTAATTCAATTAAAAAATACAAGATTGCAAAGAAATCAGTTTTGTTTGATGCCGTTTTCTTTGATTACGATTCCAGCCTTCTCGTTTGCGCTCCCTGACTTTTTGATTGCGGTTTGACACAAACTGCCTGGTGGGTGGGATTTCCATGGGTGCATTCCCATTGGCTTATTTATGTTTGACGGACAGCTAAGCAAGCGTATGAAGCGTATGCCGTACTCTGCTTCTGATTGGTTCTAACAACGTCATCACCGGCGCGATACAGCGTACTTGCTACTATGGCTACGATCCCCTGAAGAATGGCAGAATGCAGTCCGAGGTAAGGACTGTAGGACTAAACTGTAGGACTAAACTGTAGGCATGTCCTGCCTTACCTCGGACTGCATTCTGCCATTCTTCCAATAATACCAAGCTGCAGCCACCGAAGTCGCTACAAACCACGCCCCCTGTAAACCACGCCCATACAAACCACGCCTGCGTGTTGCAAGACGAGACGGCAATGTCTCGTTAACGTTGCTAATTAGCGTTAGCAACGTTAGCAACGCTGCTCCGCTAGCTGCGAGAGGTCAAAGGAGACTTTAATCACAGAGATAACGAGCTAACGCTAGCTACAGATAACACTTTGTTCAGGTGTGTCCGTGTTTCTGCTGTGATGGTGTTTAATGAAGGAAGTGACACAGCTTGTTTAGTCTGTGCTAACTGAGAATGACCAAAACACCGGTGTTATAGCTTAAGGAGCGACCGTGTTAACTGGTGACCGTTAGCCAAAACGCTTGTGGTGGTTGTCGTGGTTACAACAGTCAGATGAAGATGTCATGTTTTTCAGTCTGCCTGTTTACATGCGTGTGAAGACCTGATCCAGGTTTCTAGGATACTAACAGGCGTGTAAACTAGGGTTGCAACTAACGATTTTTTTTAAAGATTTGTGTATGGTCATATTTATTTTACTAGTCTTGTGAATTGTATACTTAATTCAAAATATTTTATTTAGTTCTAAATAAATAGATTTTATTTGTGTCAAAGGGCCAGCAATCTTTTCTGTTAACCCATAAGAAATCATCACCTTAGATTGAAATAACTACTACTAATTACTGCTTATTATTGTAAATATTTTATTGAGTTTAAAATAAACTCCATTCTTTAGGGGATTGTAGCCATAGTAGCAGGTACGCTGTGTCGCCCCGGCGATGACGTTGTTAGAACCAATCAGAAGCAGAGTACGGCTTCATACGCTTGCTTAGCTGTCCGTCAAACATAAATAAGCCAATGGGAATGCACCCATGGAAATCCCACCCACCAGGCACGTTTGTGTCAAAACCGCAATCAAAAAGTCAGAGAGCGCAAACGAGAAGGCTGGAATCGTAATCAAAGAAAACGGCATCAAACAAAACTGATTTCATTGCAATCTTGTATTTTTTAATTGAATTAAATTTTTTTGTTTGATTTTTTTTATTTGGTATTTTGAGTTGTAATTTTTTGCTTGCTGTTTTAAAAGTATTCTTTCAACTTTTTGACACAAAATTGATTCCATATTAATGGGGCTGTGGTGCTCAGACAGTCACACCGCTGAAATGGTAAAGGTAACACTGACAGCTTCAGTAGTGGTATCAATGTGTATGTATTCAGTTTTCCTACGTTTTGGGTGGTAAATTATGTCTGTAGCATGAATATTGTGGCCGTTTAAGACGTTTATGTTTTATTTTTTCACGGAGTTCTTCTGTGGTGCTTCACTCTAGCTCTGACGTCGCTCACTCTAGCAGACGCAATACACACTCATTATAAACGCAGAGTTAGAGTAAAAACATGCTCAACTTTAGTCTTTGATTGTTTAAAAACGGTAAAAGATTTTGTAAAGTTGAGTACAAGGTTAATAGTTTAAGATTTTGTGTACAAGAGGTAATTTGAATGAAGTCTGTAGTAGAAAGTATGCAGTCATAGTAGTCATTTAAAGTGGAGTGGGTCTGTTGAGAGATGCAATGCATTCTTATGAGGGAGAATTTGGAGAAAATTTTTAATAATTTGTACAGTATTTGTAGTAGAGATTTGTAAAGTAATAGCCGGAATGTCCTGAATGAGCTGCATCTGGTGATTTTTAGGATTTTTGACTTTTTTTTTAGAAGCTCGGCAAAAAACATACAGAAGAAAAATAATAAAATCTGGGCATCCGCAACACAAACTCCATCCAGAATAAAATTTGAGTTGAGCTGAATCAATGGGACCACTATGGCTTTTCATTCAAAACTGCATATTGGTGTGAATCATCTCATATGATTTACTGTACTTGATTGATTACATAATAGTAGTTGAATTGATCAATGCTTCTGTGACATCTTGACCCCAAGTTGTGCATTTGCATCCAAAGAATGATAATTTTATGTCATTGTATACACGCATGCATTATGCTGTTTGAATTTCCCCTCAAGGATCGTTATGGTAAATGGACTGTACTTATATAGCGCTTTCTAGTCTTCCAATCACTCAAAGCACTTCACGCGCATTCACACACTGATGGCATTAGCTGCCATGCAAGATGCCAACTGCTCATCAGTTTGAGGAGCTGACATTCACACGCATTCACACACAGATGCCAAGGCCTTTGGGAGCAATTTGGGGTTCAGTATTTTGCCCAAGGACACTTCGACATGCAGATTGGAGGAACCAAGGATCGACCCACTGATCATCTGATTAGTGGATGACCCGCTCTATCTCCGCCCAAAGTCTCATCTTGTGTTATAGCCACATTACAGATAAGACCAGAAATGTTGGCTATACATCAGTGTGAAATAGAGATGTTCCGGTACCATTTTTTCCCTCCCGATACCGATTCCAATACTTGTGCTGTAGGTATCGGCCGATACTGAGTACTGATCCGATACCAGTATAGTTATAAAAAAAATATCATACTACGCCTGCATGACTGTGATATGATTATCATTGTGGTAAGGCCTGGCTCAGGTTAAACCCTTTGTAAAACAAGAATAAATACCGCAAATTCAAGCCATTTATTTTTAAATAGAACAGTATAAAAAACAGTAGTGCAAATGCAATTTGACTAAATAAATCTAGGAATAATTATTTAAAAAAAAATAAAGTGCAGCCACATCTTTGCATATGTTGCATGTTGCAGTCTTTTAGCAGAGACTATCCAGGTGGATTCATGGACTAAACTCTGATAATCTACCTGTGTGTGTGTTCTCACTTTATTTCATGTACCAGCTTCTAAATCTGAGTCTGACTCGCAATTTATGCAAAATAGTGGCACGAAGAAGTTTAATTTGATTTGTATCCGATGATTGAGAGAGAGAGAGAGCGCTTTGGTAGAGAGACATAACAATAACAGAGAGCGAGCGCTGGCCTCGATAAAGCTGTTATTAATCAGCGATTGTTTCACAGCGGTTACATTCAGCAGGTATAGACATGCCCACGGCAACCCACCTTAGCTCCAAGCCTCACGTCAACCGGCTCTGACACACGTGTGTGTCTGTTGTGTCTGTGTCACGTGATCAACTCTTCCTCGTCCCTATAAACCAGCAGGTTGCCGCACAGCACCACTGTTTTAAGAGCAGCGAAGAAGAACTATGCCAGAGCTTAACGGAGCTAACCAGTAAATAGATTACTAATTTAATAAATTACGTGGTATCGGGTCGGTGCCTGGACTCCAGTAGTTGCTGATACCGATGTCACCCTTCCAACTTGCAAATTTTTCAGCATATGTCAAAAAGGTCTGAGCTGCATGCCTTGTTACTTCCTTGCCTGAATTTTGCATTTTAATCTTATTTCTTTTGTTCTGGCGAGCTGCACTGCCAAGGTCTGTATTCACCAATTCACATCAGATGCACACACGCACATGCCCCCCCCCCCGCTTTGCATATACTCAGTCTAGGACAGAGTCAATCAATCAGTATTACATTTCCCTCATTGTCCTTCATGCCCATGCAGCCTATTTTACTCAGTTACCCAAATGCACACACACACACACGCACGCACACACAGACACACAAACCTGCACAGACCTGTTTCTTTGTCTGTGATGCACACACAATCCAGATAGGCCGAGGCTATTATGCAAACTCGTTGTGGTTGAGAACCTTGTGTGTTCCAATGATCCTTGAGAGCAATGCCGTCTGAAGCTCCTGGTTGGGTCACCCATGGCGGTCAGGTCGAGGTTCCAGACCAAAGCGTGATCCAAAGACCTCAACGGCGGAGGTGGCAGAGGATGACAATGTCACAACGGTACTGAAAGCGGATGAAGGCTGGAACAGAGAGTGGTCTCCAGTCATCGTGGACCTCTGTGGCTCCTCCTAAATGATAAATGGAAGGATGGAGCTGCCATGCAAGGTGCCAAGATTCAGTATCTTGCCCAACGACACTTCAACATGCAGACTGAAGAAGCCGGGGATCAAACCACTCCACCACTTAGTAGTAGTGGTCTACTTCCTGAGCCACAGCTGCCCTTGTAGCCCTCTCAGAAGAGGACCTACAGTGCACTCTGGTTGCCTTTGCGAAAGCATACAAACAGCTTGGTCTAGCCATCAACATACCACACCACCAAACAGTACTCCTGTCCCGCCTCCAAACATCTCAATTGACAACACCAGACTGGAAAATGTGGACCACCTCCAGTATCTGGGCAGCCTTCTCATCAAAAGCCAACATTGATGATGAAATACATCACCACCTCAACTGTGCCAGCGGGGCTTTTTCAAAGCTAAGGAATGAGTCTTTGAAAGACCCAAACTTCTGGCAAAGACTAAAATCCTGGTCTACAAAGCTGTAATGGTACCCACTCTTCTGGATGGATCAGGGGACCACATACAGCAGCCACTTAAAAGAGCTAGAGGCATATAGTCAGAAATGCATCCGAAAAATCTTCAGGATCGATTGGGAGGATCAACACACCAACACCAGTGTCCTGGAGGAGGCTGACATCCCCACCATCACTGCGACCATTGCTCAACACAAGCTCAGATGGATTGGTCATGTTATACGCATGCCTGACTTTCGCCTTCAAAAGTCCTCTACTCACAGCTTGTTGAAGGAAAACGTGCCCTAGGAGGCCAAAAAAAGAGGTATATGGATAACATTAAAACAAACATCAAAAGGTTCCACATAGCTCTTAAGACTTGAGAAAGACATGGGAAAAAAAGGGCGACATGGAGAAACCTTGTCCATGAGGGTACTGTACTGTATAATGGTGACCTCCACCGTGCTGCAGAAAACAAGCGCAGACTCAGGAGAGATCATCCAAAAGGCCCAACTCAAACCCACCACCACATTTTTCACCTGCCCACACTACACAAGAATAATCGGGTCCGGGATTGGCCCCTTACGCCCATCTGAAGACCCACAAGGACCAAGATAGAGCACAGTCAGACTGGACTAGGATTGACTGCCGATGATGATAATAATGATGGTGGGTATGAACTTTTCTGAATTGCATGTTGCCACTAAATCAACCACTGCCAAAATTTCGTATATGTATTACTCATATAAGATGCATGCCTTTTTTCAAACAATTTAAACTAAGTATCAGTGAGGACAGACAGTCTAATGTTCAATTGTAAAGACTGTCTTACTTAAACTTCTAGAAACCACTGTAAGCAATAAACTTCAAGAGGCTGTGGTTTACCATGATTTTAAAACAGCTTCAACACATTTATACCCCATAACTGACATGATTTCTCCTGCCTAGTTTAGCTCCATTTTGGTGACTTTATTTCTTGACAAACCAGGTCTGAAAACAGTTAAAGGACCACAACGTTCCAGTCCTAGTTTATTTTCTTGACTTTTCAGCTCTTCAATTTCTCTGTCATCATTTATTCTTGTCTCTTCCTCCTCTATCCTGTCCATCTTATCCATGCACAGGCTATTCAGTAAATCAGAAATAACAACAAAAGTTGACATTTTGCAACAAATAATTTGGTTCAGTAATGGTGAAAAGACAAAGCCTTTCCATTCTCCTGACCACCAAGGTGCTTTCACACTACATATCTCATTCACACACACATTCATACACTGATGGCAACCATGCACGTCAGATTTTTCACAGGTGTGCTTATTACACTACTACTACTACTTCATAATTTACAACAGGTTTGAACCTAACCCCATGTACACAGGGGCAAGAATTTTGGTATATAGATGCACTAAATATGTGTGTCCTCTTTTACATTATTTGGGGCTATTTTTATTATTTTTGCATTGTTGAAAAGCGGATCCTGAAGGAACTTGCAACTTGTTAAGAACCTCAGCGTTGTGGGGGCTGACCTCAATGTTTTTGTCCCATAGCTGAAGACAGGCCTTTAGTTATTCAAACAGAAGACAACCCTGGCTATTATTTGAGCCCTGGCCATTATTTAAGCAGCATTTATTTGAGAATTCATAGAATCTATTTGTCGTAAGTGTGTGTCTATGAGTGTGTCTCTGTGTGTAAGTAATTAATTAGTGTTTGGTTATTTTGGTACATACATGAGCATGAATATACATCTATACTTACATTCTTGCATGTGTACCTAAAAACATGAATTTCATGTATGCATGGGTGTGTATGCATGTGGAGGTCATCAGTCATTCTTCTGAATGGGATTTGTGCACAATAAACTTGTAGCCGAGCCCAGCAATGGAGATAGAGTGCTCTGTCAGCAGGCCAGGATTTATGGAGGCCGATTCAGCTGATGGGTGCTGGGAATGCCGTCTGATAAAGGGTGATTAATTGCCCTTACATCTCACTTTACATGCTGCTTTACTCACGCCCCAAACTAGATTAAATGAATTCAAAATTATTACAGGTGGGAATTTTCCATTTTTCATACAGTGGAGGTGAGAGGAGTGCAGAGAGAGAGAGAATTAGGAACGCCTGGATGAGTGCAGGAAGAGCAAAATGCAGGCTGGAGGTGTGGATATAAAATGCAATGTATGCAGTGAATGAATGCAAATAGAGCTGAGCCACAAGAAAAAAAAAATAATGAGAACAAAGTATGAACAAAAACGAAAAAATGCAGAGAGCAAATAGAATACAGGCATGGCTGATTTGCTCTGTTTTCTATCAAGTAAGTCACCATACCTCCCTCTTACTGGTAGAACGGGAGGCATATGATGCAGCAAGAAACAGTCGAAAAATAAATTTGAAAACTGCTGCCGAGGCCACAAATTTCACTCTACAGAAATAATTTATACATAGAAACGTAGAAAAATTTGTCGTCTCACTCATATTCGTCTGCCGAAGCTGTCAGACTTATAGTTTTGGCGTGGGACGCACAGATGCACCAGCAACAGGCACCCACAGCCTCATAGACCACCATGTTAAAAAGGTGGGAAAATTTCTGGAGGAAAGCAGAGGTAACATTTCTTTGAATCGCTTTAAAAGTTCAATTTCCTAACTTTGGCCACATAAAATATATATGTAGACATTCAGGAAGAGCTCAGGATGCTCACAGTGAAGCCGGTTCAATGATAGGAACTACGGTTTGGCCAAAAAGCCTTCTTGTTCGAGGGGTACTTTCAGACGTTTTTCTCTCTCTCTCAGCGGTGTCAAATGTCACAGGAGCCGCTGCGGTTGCTTGCTCTGCTCTGATTGGTGGGCTCCACCTGGCCCTGACACACACACACACAGACAAGACAAAAGTCTTTCAAAATAAGAGTCCCTTCAAAATAAAATACTTTGGAAAACTCTCTCCTTAACAGACACAAGACCACACAAGCACGCACACACACGCTGACAGCTATTTAATGTATGGGGGCGACGGGGCCAGAGTCAAGCACACTCAAAATTTCTTTAGAAATTTTCTAGTTTAAATTCTGTTATTTTATGGTAGAAAAGATACATAATGTTGCTTTTAGGCCACATCATGTATTAGCATCCTATAAGTATGACTGTATGTTTTCTAATATTTCTATGCATATGAGAACCAAAGCTGGTTCACTTGTTAGTATTGTTACAGCTATGTCCAGCCATTTAAATACCAAAAATGTTATGTAAAATGGTTAAAATTAGGGTTTAGTGTTCAAGAATCAGAATGACTGAATTATTCTGTAGACTATAGCTACAGCTAATACTGTAAATGTTAGTGAATTCTCTACTTAAGGCATGCCTGGTGTTCTATGCTGGACTTTGAATATTGTTGAAGAGGAGAACATTTTGGAACTTCAGTCAATGGAAGGCAAGAGCCAAACAACATTTTCTGCTCAGAGAAGTGATTTAATGAAAAAGGCAGCTTGGAGCAATACAAATTTTTGGGAAATTGCTAATTTGCTTAAATGATTCCTCACTGCTGTCACTTAAGTGTCAGCATCGTCTTATCTCTCATCAGCTCTCTTTCACTGACAATCATAAAACTGATATAATATAAATGTATAGAAAATCTTTCTACATAATTATATAATTGAAATGCATTGCTGTGTAAAATGTTCTCACTGCTTAATTATAAAACCAGTGAAAACTCAAAATGTATCTACCATGTCCAAGCAAGTATGACTGATGGTTATTAGAAGTGATTGGAAGTTTAGGTGATTGACATAATGCCACAAACAAAAGAACTGTGCCCATATTTGAACATGATGTTTGGTGGAAGTTGGTGGGAGAGAGGAAGTAGGTAGAAAGAAAGAAAGAAAGAAAGAAAGAAAGAAAGAAAGAAAGAAAGAAAGAAAATGACCAATGACCATGTATGTCTGTGTGTATTTCAACGTAAACATACACCACAAAACACAACATACACACACCACAACCACATGGAGTAAAGCATAGATGCAAATGCAGTGGAGCATGGAATTGTGATACAGGGTCATCTGAAGTTGCTGTTTGGTTTGGTTAGTGGATGGAGAGATGGTTCACAGGGTGGAGGGACTGAGGTAGAAAAGCAAGAAAAGAGGGAATGAGAAATAAAAGAGATGGATGATCTCTCTCTGTCAGGGTGGTTATTTAGAGGAGTGCTGTAAAGCTGTCTGGGAATGAACAGATTTCAGACTAATGTCCAAAAAGGAGAGCAGTTAAGGGGAACGGACAGTCTTAGCAGTTCTACCAAATGAAACCAAGCTGCCACTGCCACAAATGCACACACATGCAGTGTATACATAAACAATGCACATAGAAATATGCAAATTTGCATATAGAAACATGTAGATTCATCATCATTCATTCAATCTGTTTCTGGATTGATCCAATATATAATGATACAAGGTGGAAGCTCACAGGTCTTTCACATAACACAGGGAGGAATACAAAGGAAAATTAAGATGAAAAAAGAAGGGTGGATATGAAGATAGTATAAGTTTTATAGTTTATTATATGTTCTTGTGTGATTCTTTACCTGCATAAAATTCAGGACCATATACTGCCCCAACCACTGGATTCAGCTTCCAGCCTGCACAGGAGACACACATAACGACACAGACACAGACACAGACACATACAGGGTGAATGTTAGCATTACTGCATGTACTTGGAGCTCCAAACAAACCTTCTCTAAAGAATCACTACACTATTATCTTTTCCCTTAAAGGTACAATATGTAAAATATTTACTGCATTAAATCATAAAATGAATATGTGTTGCCAGATACGAAACGTACTACAGCCATGGAAGCAAATAAAATGGATCAACGGAGTGAATGTTAGATTCTGCCCAACCTCAAAAGCTTCAGACGTGGTAAAACACGGTAAATACTGGAGATGATTTTTAAGACAAAGACGTTTAGAGCCCACAAGGACCCAGAGTGTCTGTTTTTTTCCCCCAGTGGTTTTCCACCTGATTTCCTCTGTGAATCAAAAAACATCTCCACCATCATCGTCCCTCTCTTTTTAATCTCATGGACGCTGTAAGGTTCTGTCATGAGAGATATCCTGGCCCACAGTACATCGTTTAAAGTGACAAACACATTGTAAAAGTTATGGAGCTACCCGGCTCTCACTGCGGGAGGTAGATGCTGTTTTCCGAGTTCACCATAGTGTTGGTGTGGAGGACTGTGCAGGTAATGGTGACTTTTCTATGTATACATTCATCAATTATTTCCCTCATAAAGCTTCCAAAGACACTACCTACAACACCGCTGTGGAAAGTTATAGAGTCACTGAGTAATGAAATCACATAATCATCATCAGTACACAGTGGGACCTACTTACTGCCCGAGAAGGAAGCTGCTTTCCCGGGGGAAGTGAGCTGTAGAGTCTGTAGGGAGGACTGACCGGGTCACAGAGACTTTTAAATTCACAGATTTTCAATTCAAAGATACCAAAACAATTGTGTGGGATGTTTCTTTTACTGAACTACTGAACTTTACAGCTGTAAAACAATTAGAAAAAAAGTATTTCTCTCTCTCTTCCTGTGTGTGTGTGTGTGTGTGTGTGTCTGTGTCTCCTGCTCTGTCTGTGTGTGCCTCTCTCTCTCTCTCGTTGTCATTATTTTGCAGCACAGACTGAAGCAGTCAGACTGAGATGTGAAATAAACTTTTTTGTGCTCGTTTGTCCTCATGGAGGTTCAGTGTCTTTAGTCTGGCAACCTGCATTAGCTGCAGTCTGGGGAGGGGGGCGGTGTCCAGTCTTACATATTGTACCTTTAAAAATTCACACATCCAAGCGTCTTCAAAATAATAAAAAGATCTCTCTTTACAGGATTTTGCTGGGTGGTAGTCACCTCATGCATGTTCCCATTAAACATGTTCCACAGCTCTGTTTAACCTTAAGGAGTAGTACCTTAAGGATACAGCAGTGTCCAGTCGGCTAGACATTCATTGCCATTTCTTGGTCTGCTGTGCATTTGGTATGTGCATGTGAGATTTCCTGCATATGCCAGTGGTCTTGTGAATCTTGAATCCTGTCACTATTTTATCAGTAAATTTCTAAACATTTGGAACCAACTCACTTCTTATTCTTCCTCATTATTTTTGTCGTTACCTACGCTCATACAAATGTGCAGTCTTCTTTTTCCTGTTTTTATTTCATTGTATTTTTGGTTTTCAGCAACAGTTTGCTTAACCACTGCTGAAGCCAACAAAGCAGGTTGAACAGAACTGAGAAAGAGAAAGAGATGAGCTCTGAGAAAATGTGTGTGTGCGTGTGTGTGTATGTGTGTGTGTTTGTGCTTGGGTCCTTTGGGTCCTGATGACAGTGACAAATGGAAAACCCTTCAGGGCTCATTCTCTCTGTCTCTGTACCCTCACACAGAATGAAGGTGTGCGTCTGTGTGTGTGTGTGTGTGTGGAAGAGGGGTGCTGACCAGGTCTGGCCATTAAATCCCTTCTCTTGTTCATCCATTCCCTCCCCCTCTTTTCTTCTTTTACTTTTCACCATTTCCATTGTTCACTCCTTTTTCCCTCCACCACTCTTTCCATTCCATTCCATCCACATGAATGAGCATCTGTGAGAGAGATGGAGGAGAGAAACACACCCTAAAGGTCCTTCTCTCCCTCTTTACAAATGACTCCTGGCTCTTTTTATTGGCTCTATTCATTTACCCATTCACTTTCTCTGCCATCTACCAAATTCTACTTCTGCTTTAAATCTGCCTCATTCTGTGACACCCTTTTCCTTTTACCCTTTTAACACCTCTCCCTGCCAAATAAGAAAAGATTTCACTTTGCTATTTGCATGATATTTCAAACCAAATTGACTGCCTCTTTGACAGATATTGGTTTCAATAATCAAATGTGAACAACTCTTTTTGTGTGAAGGCAGAGTATGCAGCCTGAGTTTCATTTGTAGCTTTTAGTTTCCATTCCATTCACAATGCAAGCTGAGTGGGTAAAATTGGATCATAATGATGTCCTTATTCTCATAAATAAGATCGTAAGTTTTGTTGTTCAACAGTGCAGCCAGATCTGATACTGGCAGTGAAATGGAATGATTGAAAGCAAGAGAAATGAAAGGCAAGCAACACTTATGGAGGAGCCTGGAAGAGATAGAAATAAGTCTTACTGTTTGTGTAAGGGTTCACCACCTTCTTGTTGGTCATCACTCTGGCTGTAGCATTGTTGACCTGTCAGCAAATGGACATCAGTTAGTGTGGGGGCAGACACGCACACACACAGAAGGGAAATCTGTTCATATTGTGGATAATCTACATCACTATCATACCATTCCATGCCATGCTTTTACAATTTTACAATTTCAGCAATGAGGCTGCATGCAGTGAATCAAAGGTCTGATATTGAAAAACATTCAACAACATCAGAGAAAAGAAATGAGAGAAAATTGAATCATTAAAAAAAAAGAAAAACAATGCACACAGACATAGCAAATCGTAAAACCTACAAAGTCACACAACATTTCAGAGATTTTAAAAATGCTTGAATACTTTAGAGGTCTCATTTGATACAGACACCTCACTGTTTACCATTATACTGTGTATGACTATCCCACGTTCCACAGTGAGCCTTAATTTATGGGTTTTTCAAGTGAAAATAACCCTGACCTTGTTGTAGGGGACGATATTCAAAGCCACAAAACACAACGTAAGCTGCAAAAACTTGCTTTGTATTTGTCACATTACTGTGAATGCTATGCCCCTGGTGCTAAATTACTGAAGATGTCTATGTTTACCATCTTAACAAGAGTTTGGTTTTTCATTAATAATTTTCATAAACTTTTTCATAAATTTAAATTTACCCAGGCTTTAATGTTAGTACAACAATATTAGTCAATCAATAATTTTGAGTTCACAGGACTCACTGGTAGTTGTAAAGGTAAAAACAATCTGATGATAGAATAAAAAATACCAGCCTAAGATTTTCTATACCCTAGTAATTTAATATGGAAAAGGGGAAACAGGAAAAAAGACTTTCCATGCAAGAGGATGGTGACATCAAAATAGGACACTGACTGCAGAGGTTTGAGGTCTGTGTGTTTTCCCAAGGTGTAAGGCAGATCACTGATCAGCATTTGGAAAAAGTTAATTTTTTAAATAAAAACTACTGTGATCTAATGCACAAGCCACAGACACAAATACATGACACAATCCATCATGAGTAAAGAAGAGTTCACTATTTCTGTAAAAAACAACCACACAAAAAACACTGCAACACACTCACATGGGTATAGGTCTGTCTTTCTCTTTGTCACACACACTTACGGATCAGGGTTCGGCATGCAGCGTTTCAAGGTGCAGCAGGCAGGGAGGAAATGGATGGTGGAAGAAAGGGAAGGAAGGGAATATTGCAGGAAACATCAGGCAGGCAAAGAAAGGAAAGAGAGATTCAGAGGGAGGAGGAGGGGAGTAAAAGAAGGGGGCAAACAGGATGTGAGGAAAAGGAAGGCACCTCTATTTTGCGTCCCTCTACGATTGTACCATTTAGTTTCTCCCGTGCACGGTCAGCATCTGCACTTGTTTCAAATGTTACAAACCCAAAGCCCTGTAAGGGCCAGGAGGTCAAATGACAAAGAAAGAGAGTCCAGAAATGGAATGATGAAACAAACAGGGAAAAGAAGAGAGAAAAAGACACAAAGCAGAGAGCTGCAGATCAGGAGGCGATCTAGATCTAGAAGCAGAAGCCACAGAGATGTCAGGCTGGTTAGACAAACATGAGAAACAAGAGCTGGAGTTACAGCAAAGAAAGCTGGGAACACAGAACATCAAACCACAGAAAAGAGCTATGATTATAATGAAACAAAACTAAGTTGAAACCTATGGCTGGACTGTGTATGGTCACTGTGTTATATTGTGGCTGAATTGTTATAATGATAAATTATAAATGTTTAATGTAGTGATCCTAGTAATATCTGTTCTTAAAGTGTACTCAAGTAGCTTCATGACCTTGAACCCACATAACTCATTATGAAGAACATTACGCTTGCAAGAACACTACTTTTCACTCAATTTACTGATTTGAAAGAGAAGGTATTGTTATTATAACTATAATCTGATTAACTATTATAGATTTCTTGTATAGTGGGTGGGTGTTTGAAAAAAAAAAAAACATAAATTATGTACCATAACTCTAGAATATAAGTAACTTATGGTGGTCAGGGTGAATCACCACAACTTGTTTAGTAGTTTGTTAGATGTTAGTTTGTACTATTAATTACCTATTTTAGGCTGTAGCATTACAGGCTGAAAGGCTGATTACAAGTAGTATAAGTTACGTCAGAGAGAGCTAAAATAATTGGAACAAATGACAGGGCATTTTACGGCAGGAATGTTTTGAACACTGACCTCAACTTTGGTCTCAGTGTGCCTGTGGAGCCCTGTATGACCTGAACTCACCACTGAACTGAAGCTCTAAGACTCTGGGTGAAGGCTTTGAGCAGGCTTGTCTCCTAGAAGGCATGTTTTAAAGATGACATTGCTTTAATCTTCATGAACACGTGAAGACTTTTTTATTTATCATCCTTTTTTACTACAGGCACCTTAAGCAACCTGTGGTCCAAGCCCTTTAGGTTGAAAAAGCCGTATTAAAGGTGTGACTCAGTGTTCTGCTCTCTAAAATTGCCCATGCAGAGTCAAAGTCCACGTCTCTGTTATTTTTACCATTATTTGTGGGGAACCAGACTCACTTATATTGCCCCATGAATAGATAGATAGATAGATAGATAGATAGATAGATAGATAGATAGATAGATAGATAGATAGATAGATAGATAGACAGACAGACAGACAGATAGATAGATAGATAGATAGATAGATAGATAGATAGATAGATAGATAGATAGATAGATAGATAGATAGATAGATAGATAGATAGATAGATAATATGTACACATGTATAAATATATGTATACACACAAGATATGATATATGATAAATATATATGATATATAGTATGTTGATCTGTTGCTCCTGACATAACTGACCTAACTTCCTTGCCTGTATCAGACTTGTGTGTACAGCATATCCTGCAGATGAATTTCCTTTCTTGGAATCAATAAAGTTGTCTGATTCTCAGTGTTACTGCTTTTATGTGGAAACAAAGCTTACTCATCATACAATGCAAATTATTGTTGTTTATCGTGTTTTACACTTCCTCTTTCTGCTGGCGTTTGAAATGGAAATGATAGTTGGCCAAGGCTACATAGGATGAATACCATATACTGTATAAAACATGGACTTAATATCCTTGATGTCACCCATGGGTTTCTGAGCTGTTCAGAAGCTCAGATTTTGGTGGCTCTGGTCGTCGTTATCTTGGCAGTCCTGAAAAATGGTCAAAATTTGAACCTGTCAAAGTGGCCACGCTGTTAATTCTGCATAACTTTAAACCTTAATATAATTTGAACTGGTGAGTTCTATAGTTGCTACAGAGACCAAAACTGATTTTTGTACCAGGCTGTAAACATGTTTATTTCTGCTGTGAAGTTGGACATTTTAACATGGGGACTTATGGAGATGAACTTGTTTGTAGCCATTAGAGGTGCTACAGTTTTTGGCACTTGAGTGTTGCCTTCATTTCACAGCCACAGAAGTTGCTGCTTGGTGAATACTCAGAATCTGGAATTATGGTACGTGAGTGGGTAAGGGCCTATGGGGAAGCTTCAACACTTGACTGACCAGTGGTGTGGACAATCAGGGACTTTTATGCTTATAGTACTGGTCCCCACTTTCCTGTCGTCCAGCCAATTACCAGCTCATGGACAGTGTGTGTGTATGTGTGTGTGTGCGTTCCTGTTCCTTCTAGCACCCCAGACCCTGTTCCACAGTCAGGTCCAGTTGTTTCTGTAAATACATATTTACAGAAACAACTGGACCTGAGGAGAATTCACAAGGAGTCAGGAGAAGACGACCGTGGTGTTCAGAGAATCCCACTGCATTTACACTAGAACACGTCATTATGTGACGGCAAATATTGACATGATCTGTGGTAAAACTACAAAGTTCAGAAGATGGACTACAAAATGTGCATCTGAGATACTTACTAGATACTCGGCGTATGTTCTTACTGTGTTTTTAATGCAGGAAATATAAACATGGACAACCTGGTGAAAAATGTGACTTCATTATCAACGTCAGAATTCAAATAATAAATGAATATTGTCCACCTGTCACAGAAGTCAAAGTGTTTGTTATGCTGGTATGGTCGCTCACCCTCCTGTCCACTCATATAGAAACATATAGATAAAGACAAAGATATTTGATTAATAATCAACGGTAACTTCATGATGATTTGTTCTGTACACGTGACATCTATTGCATGTCTCACACAGACAGTCCCTGGGAGAGGGATCCCTCCTCTGTGGCTCTTCCTGAGGTTTCTTCCACCTTTTTTCCCTGTTAAAAGGGTTTTTTGTGGGCAAGTTTTTCCTCACTCGAACCGAGGGTCTAAGGACAGAGGGTGTCACTCCCTGTACAGATTGTAAAGCCCTCCGAAGCAAATGTACTTTGTGACTTTGGGCTATACAAATAAAATTTGATTTGATTTGATTTGATTTGATTTGAATTGATTTGATTTGACTTGATGATCTGCAGGACACTGGATGTCACAGTTAGAAACAGTTTTCACTGTGTGAACGCAGCTCCACAGTCGACAACAGAACACACTTCATGTTTAAAGTTTTTATATCATGTCAACACATCTGTCACACACTCTCTCTCTGCTGCAGTCTGCATCACACTGTTTAAATAAATTAATGTTTTCTTTATTATGTCTGGTTGTGAATGACCGAACGGTGCGTCGTTTCTGCCGCTAGGAATTGTGGGACGGTATTACCTCCTTTCTTTTCGTAAAGGATGGCCCGGTGTATCCTATGCTAAAGGAGATATTAAAGGAAGCATTGAAGCTCCTTTCCTTAACAGTTTTAGAAATTTGAACAGCTCTTATCATGGCAGCTACATTAATACTTCCAGGTCATTTCACTCAGTTAGGAAGGTTCCTAAGCAAAATTGACTATTTGACCGCACCCCCTGTCTGTATCTCAGACTGGGCATGGAGAGGCAGTTCAGTCCATATGTGGTAAAACATGCCTCCAAACCTTAAACTTTAAAGCCACATCTATCTTTATCAATGAACTTAAATAAAGCTGTTTGAAGGACTTTATGTTAAATGTTTCATTCTACCTGAGCAGTGTAGTCTAAATCAGGAATTCTCACCTGCAAAAAATATTATTGTCTTAGTCATGGACACCTGTTTAATCATACTTAGTCCAATAGACACATAATACAAGATTTCTGTTGTCTTACTATTGTAGCTGGCATTCACATTATATTTGTATAGTATACTTACAGTATAGTTGCAGTCCCTCTCCTCCAATAAACTGAATGACAATTGTTTTTCCTTTGCTTTAAACATTACGTTTCTGTAATTTCAATACTTTATAAAAATTAATACACCTATTTTTTAACTGGCCACCACAATGTTTTAAGTCATATTTGATTAGGTTTGATGTATGTATATGTATGATTCTTGCAGTTGTTGGGCTGTGTCTACACAGTTTTGTAATAAATGTCAGCTAAATGAATGTAATGTAAAGGAAAACTAATTTGGCTTGGGTTTTCTTTTTGTTGCTTGTTGCCTTTTTTCTGTTCTATCAGTTAACTATGTACTCAACAGGTTCATTGCTGAGATCTAAAAAGACAACAAACATCAACAAAACTGGTGCAAGAGACCAAGAAATTATGGCAATTATGGAGACATGCTCTCCATTTTATGATCTACATAACCTGGGCTAAATGTGCTCACCCAGTCTCTCCCTGACCCTTCATTGATGTGTACAGACAGTGCTACCTGCAAGTGTGGTCTATGCTCTCCCTGCTCTTGGCCTGCTTTGTCATTGATGAGTTATGGTGTAGAGGCAGAGAGTGAACTACATTTGATATGCCTGGCAGACAGCCTGTTGGACGACCAGCCAGTTCTTTTAGCTTGTGTAACCTGGGCCAGTCGTTGCCCTGTAATTGCTTTTCCAGATAATATGTGTGAACGGCACCTGGCGCCGTGATCTTGTATGCATATACAGGATTCACTGCCTTCCACCGGGCATAAATAACACATAGGCCTGCCCTTGAGAGGGGGAGCAGATAAAAAATGCATTTAAAAGTGTGAAGTGGAAGGAAAATTAATCCTTCTGACATTTTGTTGCCACATATGGGTACGTCCACTGCTCTTCACTCTAATGCAGATAGTCTGCTTTCTTTTCTTTATCATGTGCAAATAATTAGTGTTGTGGGGAATGGGACACCACCAGGCAAGCAGTGAATTTAAACAAAGCTGTTAAAGGTGAAAGAGCATTCACACAAGGAAACAGTGGGTAAGTTAAGATATATAAAGCAGTAAGACAAGATAGGAAGCTGACTGCTCATGGTAACTGTAAATCCTTCTCTGTGTCACCTCTAAATCATAATGCTAAATCTCAGCTAGGTATCCTTTCATTAATGTCTTTTGCACTTAAATAACTGGTAACCACTACAATTACAATAGTTTGTTGTTATTCTATGAATACAGTTGAAAAATATCAGGGTATATAGATGGGTGAATATTTTTTTCAGGCTTTGACAATATGCATAAAGGATTAGGAGAGAACAAAATCTTTTACGATTGAAATATGCTCCCTCTATTACTCTGTATTATCTGCAGACTCAGACCACAGATCTCCTGTCAACTGGTTGAGCAGTACCAAGCTGTATTTTCTGTTAATGAAGCCTAAGTTTCTGTAGGGGGCACACTTGTTATCTGCTCAGTCATGGTGGCTATCTATGCTGTCCTTCCCTAAAAAAGGACTACCATAATTAGATTACATCAACTATTAGTAAGTCTGTTGCAAAGTTTAGAACCTTCTTGTGGATTATTAGAACTAGTGAATCAAGTGATTTTTTATTTGGGTTGCACCAATAACCTTGAAGGAATGTCTTAGATGGTAAAGACGGTAGTCAGTGGTTAAGAAATATCTATAGTGTGATATAAATATAGTGTGATCTAATCAAAGGGAGTTATGGCATACTTATTTCACATGTCTTGCCATGCATATGGCAATAAAATATACTGTATTTCAGGATTAACAGTATTTATGCAGTTTAGGGTGATATTGTGGGAAATCCATTTATGCAACCTAACTGATCTGAACTGAACACTCCTGGTATTTTGTTAGGTTTATAACAACATTGTCATTGAGCTAGTACAGAGCATAACATTCAAACAAAGAAAGGTCCAAACTATAAATAATGACAAACTGAAAGTTAAACATGAAATTGAAACAAAAATATCTGTGATTAAGGACAATAGGACATACAGTGTTATGTTATGAAATGTAAATGTTTTCATTTTACTTCATTATTAAATCATATTTCTATCAGGTGTTCATTTACATTACAACTAGGCTATGTTGCAACTTACAAACAGCTGATGCAATCAGTTACAGAACAGAAAATGAGTCAAAATTAGTCAAATGGCTAGAATGTGAATCAGTGATGCAGTTCATGATCATCTGACCTCAGTTCCACTTTGACAATCTGTTATGACATTAAATACCATCCTGGATTCCATCTGGGTGGAGTATATTTATGGGCTGAAATATGTGCCACCAGAAACTGAATTTGAATCATTTATATTTGAATTTGAATTGCTTAACTTGAATAATTGCATTAAAAAACTGAATTTGAATCATATAATTTGAATTTGTATTGTTCAATTTGAATCATTGCATTGAAAAACTGAATCTGAATTGTAATTTGAAATTGAATTTATTAGTTTGGAACTGAACATTCAGTTCTCACAATTCAATTTCAATTTTCTGTGACAAACATCCGGGTAGTTGAGGCAGAGCAATCGAGCACAGATACAATCAGCCACTCAGCACCTAGGTTTTGAGCACGTAACATAGTGGTCATTTGTTGCCACCTGCCATGAAACGGAGGAAGAACTGCTTTATGGCGTTATATTTGAGTCTAGTGTTGCCACCCGTCCTGTTTTTCCCAGAATTGTTCTCTTTTTTCATCAGCTGTCCCGGTGGGGAAAAAATCTCTCACACACAATTTGTCCCGTTTTTTGGGGAAAATGTAAAAACTTTATTTGGTTTCCTTCGTTCTGTAGTCGAGAAAGGGTCCCATGCTTCTTGTTATGAAATTTTCTATCCTTAGGTTACACAAGGTCACGTGTGGGCCTTGAGGTCCTCGGCAGTATTAATTGTTTGGCTTTGGTTGAGAACAGTAGGTGCCAGTCTATCTCAACACTGTGGTGGCCAGGGTCGAAGAGACCTATTGCTGCCTTCCAATCTGTGTAAACAGACATCTGTGTCTCCAGACTAGAATATGCTGACAATAGCACCCGCATGGGTAAAGACGTTCTCTTTGACTAATTCTGGGCGTATAGTATTTGTGGTGTTATCTTGGGGTTTAAAGTCTATCCACCAGGATGAGTTGGGCAGAATGTAAGTCCGACTCAGGCACTTCTGATGTACTTTGAGAGTGTCTCTAATTCTCCTTGATCAAGCGTCAATAAATAATACAGCATAAGACATCAGAGGCTCCTGACACTTTCTTCCCTCCTGACCTCACCATTGACCTTTGACTTCAGCAATTCCTTCACAACACTTCTGTAGTTATTTAACCGCCTGGGGATGGGTTTTACATATCTGTGAATATCTCTGAAACGGTTCATAATATTGTGTCTGTCCGACACTTCCTTGTTGATCTAGTCCACCGCATAAAAGACCAATTGAAAAATAGATGTTCGACAGACTGAAAGCGCAGTCAATGAATGGACAAATATTACTAGGTGGGATATTTTCTTTTTCAACCAATCAGTGGCTATGGTATCTATGACGTATTCTAGCCAATCAAAGGACTCTGGGGTCTTGGGGGGGAGGGACAACAGAGAGAGAGAGCTGTGTGAATAGAACAGAGCAGAGTGACAGAGGGTCCAAAGTGACTGCAAAGTGACAGAATAACTTCATAAATACTATTTCTATTAAATAACAGGTTCCCCTCAACTTTCTGGAGGGTCTTTGCTTTGCTAACTGAATAAAATAAAAACCAGCAGTGAGATTAATTTTTATTAATTTCCAGCCCCCCACGTGGGTGCTTTTTTCAGTTTTCTGCTGATGACAGCATCCAGAAATGTGTAGCATGTGGGTTGTTTTGAATTTATTGAAGCTTGTCAAAATGAATTTATTCATTCAGATTCTTTTTATTTAGTCAGTACGTTATTTTGCTGGTTTTTAATTTTCATTTTATGCAAGGCTTCTTTATGTTTTTTATTTTGACGGGTGGTAGTTTCCATAGCGACTGCAAGCGTCAGCTCGCCCCCTTCTCCTGTACTGTGGTACATATTCAGCGCAGCTCCAACTATCACATTGTAAGATTAATTTCAATTAAATCAAAAATGTTTAATCAGTTTCATGAGTTGTTTTGCCACGTTTTGTAATGGTTGTTAAATGTTATCGTACATAATATCGTGTATTTTAACTCAATGAAACAGTGTTTATAGTTTCTTCTTCTTCTTCTTCTTCCAATTTGCCGCTGCTACCACTGAGCTTACTGGAAAATGACCAATCATAAGAGGGCCGCGTCAGCCTTGGTCTCCGCCCCCAAACTGTCAAAAGTCCTTGCTTCGAGCGAGCAGAACTCCACCGCGAGCGAGCACAGGGAGAGAGAGAGAGCGGGATGTCTTTTACTTGCGCGGTTGCTGAATATGTGCGTGAAGATCAAACAAGTGCAACTCGTGTGCAGATGTGCTTATGCTCGCACGATTTATGACTCAAATAGGGTTGCCACCTTGGATTTGCGAAAAAAAGGGACCAAATGTTGCGCTGGGCTGGGCCGGTGGGGCCAGGCCATTATTACTAGTTCAGACTGACCAATGAACATGAAATCCGGACATAGGAGACAGATAATAAGTAATGTTAATTCATATATTCATTCAGGGGTCACACACACACGTCTAAACTCTGAGGGTTTGATGAGTTTATCCTCTGGGGACTAAGCCATTTTCAGCTCGTTTTTACTTCTTTAACATTTGGGCTTATAAACAATACTTGTGCTTATAAGGGAAACATGAGTGAAAAATCTGCAACACTAAAGAATTTCAAAAATGAAAAGTAGATTTCTGTCATTTTTTACTCAAAATCACACCTCAAACAGTACTAGTGAAGAGTTTTTGAATGAAAATATCAGTTTTTCAGCCAAATATGTGAAGAACAATAAAATAATGCCCTTTCAATAAAAAAGGTCCCATGTGTTTTTGCCTCATTTTCCTCAGGCATACCACGTAGCAAAGCAAAGACCCTCCAGAAAGTTGAGGGGAACCTGTCATTCAATAAAAATAGTATTTATGAAGTTATTCTGTCACTCTGCAGTCACTTTGGGCCCTCTGTCACTCTGCTCTGTGTGCTCCCTGCCTGTAAACGATGGGACCTGGTTTTTTTACTTTTCTCTTTAGGAAAAGTACCTGCGGGTGCTGCGGGTGTTTGGCTACGGGTGTCACGTGCATGCTGTGCAACCAATCATGTGAGGACTGACAAGGATCATACCAACAAGCAAAGAGGGGCGGGGGTAGCAGCGCTGAGACGGTGACAGGAGTGTGGTGCAAAGATTTATTATTTTTACTCTATACCAAAAACATTTTGGTTTTATTTGTCCAGATGTCAGTGGTGGGCATTAACAAAGCACAGTGCTGTTATTTAATTTATCTTTTTTTCAGTACTTTACTTGTTTTGTTAGGTGTGTGTGTTTAAATAAAAAAATGAAAATGTCAATAGCTGTCCTTTTTTTAAATTTATATGCTTAAGTTTTTATAGGCGTTTCTATCTGCTTTGTGTAGCAGAGTGGTTCTCCAAGCAAGTTAGTGCAATCATTGGGTGGTTTCAGAGAGTTACAAGGGATTTTAACTGTAAATGCAATTGGCTACAGCAAATTACTGAAATTGAAGTGATATATGTGTTCAAATACAAATCACAAGTCAAAACAGTGCTAAATTTGGCTGAATTATGAAAGGCATAAGTGGTAAAATGAAGACGAAAGTAAGGAAGATGAAAATTTGGGAGCTGAAAGAGCCAGCTCTTCTTGGCGAGCTGAGCCAAATGATCCGGCTCACTAAAAAGAGCCGGAATTCCCATCACTACCATGCACTCTGTTCTACGCACACAGCTCTCTCTCTCTGTTGTCCCCCCCCCCAACACCCCAAAGTCCTTTGATTGGCTAGAATACGTCATAGATACATACACTGATTGGTTGAAAAAGAAAATATCCCGCCTAGTAACGTTTGTCCATTTGTTGACTGCGTTTTCAGCCTGTCGAACATCTATTTTACGATTGGTCTTTTTACGCTGTGACATAGAACAACAAGGTCGGACAAGTGTCGGACAGACACAACAGCATATCTCCGTCTTCAGTGGAATGTCAGGAAAACAGTGTAAAAAAAAACACATCTCTCTATCATAAACTGTTTCAGAGATATTCACAGATATGTGAAGATATGTTACGAGGCGGATTAGGCGGATCCGCCCAATCTGTCCCCAGACGGTTAAATAGCTACAGAAGCATGGGAACCTTTCTGGACTACAGAACGAAGGAAACCAAATAAAGTTTTACATTTTTTCCCCCCAAAACGGGACAAATTGTGTCCCGGGAGAGATTTTTTTCCTCCCTGGGACAGCCGATGAAAAAGAGAACAATTCTGGGAAAAACGGGACGAGTGGCAACACTAGACTCAAATAGTCTCAAAGTGCTGATTGGCTGATTGTATCTGTGCTCTGCCTCAACTACCCGGATGTTTGTCACAGAAAATTGCAATTGAATTTTCAAATCAAATCAAATCAAATCAAATTTTATTTGTATAGCCCAAAGTCACAAAATACATTTGCCTCAGAGGGCTTTACAATCTGTACAGGGAGTGACACCCTCTGTCCTTAGACCCTTGAGAACTGAATTTGAATTGTGAAAACTGAATGTTCAGTTCCAAACTAATAAATTCAATTTCAAATTACAATTCAGATTCATTTTTTCAATGCAATGATTCAAATTGAACAATACAAATTCAAATTATGTGATTCAAATTCAGTTTTTTAATGCAATTATTCAAGTTAAGCAATTCAAATTCAAATATAAATGATTCAAATTCAGTTTCTGGTGGCACATATTTCAGCCCATATATATTTGCATACATTTTATTTTTACGTTTTTGTTTTATAGGTTGAGAAGTTAACCAGGCAAGACAGCATGTGTTTGCAGACTGTGTGAATATTGTCAGCATTAAGATAAGTGGGAGCGATTTATTGTCTGTCACAATGTATGGCAGACCAGTAAGCTGCATGCAGGCAAGTGTCACTGATAGGTCTGTAATTACTATTAGACAGAGGAAAAGAGAGCTATGAAGACAGTGAGAGGAGTGGTGGACTGTAAGAGAAAAGGGAGGACAAGGGACAAATACAGTTGGCTGGAAAATCTTATATGTGTGAAAGAGTGTTCTTGAATGTATGGTTACAGTGCACTTACCTTGGAGCCTCGCTCGTTAAAAATAATCTCCACGTCTAAAATCTTGCCAAATTGCTGTGGAAGACAGGGAAGGAGAAGGAGGGCAGGGAATGAAGAGGGAGAGGAGAGGAAGGGGGAGGAAATAATTAGAACGGTGACCTGCACTTTTCTGTCCTGTTCCGAATGATAAAAATTGTAGTCAATAAACCCAACTTTAAAAACATAAAACTCTATTCTTGAACTCCCTCACCACTCCGCACTACTAAAAAGGTCAAGCAGTTGCTCGGAGAATAAGATTAATAAAATATCCATTTACTCCTAATTCTTTTTATAATGCTGTTTGTTCTGTTGTGGTAATAAAGAGGTGTGAGTGTGTGTGTGTGTGTATAGGGGACTGAGGCTATGTAGTGTTAATGAACATTATGGTGGATGTGGATGTTATAGCAATGCAACGCCTCAGCACGCAGCGCTGGTCTTAATGATGCCATCATCTTACTTCTTCCATCCCCTCTCAGAAAAAAAGAGAGTATTTTTAGTGTAGCGAGAGGCCCACATAACCAAACCAGGAAATGGCTTGTATTGTATGTATATCAGAAGATATAGTGCTTATTTATTATTATCTTTTATTAAATATGTATGTTTAAAATCAAACTGAATTTAGTAGCTGGATAAATCAATGAAAAATAGACATTTTAAATATGAAAGTTCAATATGTTTATATGGAAAACTAAAAAAAAGTTTTCATTGTTTATATTCAATATGAGCATCTCAGGACAAACTCTAACCTCAACCTGACAGCACAGTAACAGTCTCTGTGACATCAGGACTTTTTTCCAACATCTTATGTGTCAAAATAAAGTGAAGTTAGCTCAGAGGATGCTCTCTGTCAAACCTCTGCCTGACCTCTACCACTGACACTGACCTGCAGTCCATTTAGTGAGGTAGTTCGTTAATCAGTCCCACCAGGATTACACAATTTTTTTTTGTGATTTTTGCGATCAAAATGACTGATTTTGCGGCGGCATTTTCTCATTTTTTTGAGAATTTTGCGCCCCTTTTTTGTTGTTTTCTTTACTTTTAAACCGCATCAAAAAGTCTAAACAGGCTTAATAAGACAAAAACTGAGAAACACTGTTTCCTTTTTATTTTCTGTAAGAATCTTAACATTAGTACTGGAGTGTAAAAACGCATTTACCCCAGTACTGAGTGAGGCGAGATAATTAACCAAAACAAACAATCAAAATGGTTAGCAGTCACCCATATGCACAATGCACAAGTGATTCCAACGATCAATGATATAATCTGTACGTACTGTATAGTTGACTTTGTACTTTGTTGCTACAAAATAGTTTTCCTCCGCTTGCATGTAAAATTGCGGATATTGTTTTGTTCATTTGCCGATATATATGACGGCAGGTGGGACTTGTTAGTAGTCGCCATCACTAACTAATGTTCCCACGGCGGTGTGTGAAAATGGCTGCGCGTGCGTGTGTCAAACAGGTGGTGTGGAAGACACATCTATGGCAGAGCCGTTTATTTGATCTATGGTGGAAAACACATATGTGTCGTGGGGAAGGGGCGGCATGTTTGGTTATTTTGCAATAATTGTGCGACATAGTAGGAAATATGCGGCCTCGCGAAAATATGCGGCATATTGCTGATTACGCGGTAAACCACGCGATCGCAAAATCTCGAAAAACTGGAGGGACTGGTTAATCAGTCGTTAGTAGACTTCATCAGTTTGCATCTGAATGCCTGGTCGAGGTCGAGTGTGGCTGCTAACACTAGCATCAGGTGTAGCATTTCTCATCTGCCTCCATCATGTTTACAAAGCAGGTGTGGGTGGAACATTTTCCCGACTCAAAGGTGGCACCAGCAGGAACCACGCAGCCTGATTCTTCTTCTTTTATTTAATGGCGGATGGAAACAAGCGTTTAAGGAGCATTACCGCCAACTACTGTGCTGGAGAGTGTGGGATAAAGTTTCCTAATTCCACTAGTGGACGCAGCCCGATTAATCTGCATTATTTTTTTTAATCACGTTATTTTTTCTATAATTAATTAATTGAAATTAACATGTTAATTTGACAGCCCTAATAAAATTGTATGAAAAGTTACACACTGGCTGTATGTACAACATTAACAACTTTGGTTGTAGTCCACTTTAGCATTGAAGAGTATGGCCCATTAATCAGGCCACACCTTCAATGGTTTGATAACCAATTACAAACAGTAAGCGATGCCCAAAAACAAACTTGTCATTTTTGGCTTCACCTAAATGAAGCCAATGAAGCTAAGAAGCAAATAATCCAAAATGGTGGAAGTTTTTTTTTATTATTATTATTGTTATTTTTAAAATTGGTGCTGGTTAATAGGCAAAACCTAAAATGGTTATCATATTTCTATCTGTTTGTCAAAATGTTGGTAAAAATTCAGAATAAAAATCAGACATCATTCTGCTGTATAAATCATATAAATCCAAGCCCACATTAATCAATAATTTCTGTTGCCATGGCACCACGTGGGACGTGGGAGTATTTTTAGTACTTTTGTTGTCATTTTTTTAACATCAATCTCCATCTATTTTGTGTGCAAACATGGACGTGGAACTTAGAGATTAATG
Source organism: Miichthys miiuy (assembly GCA_036365135.1). Taxonomy (NCBI): domain Eukaryota; kingdom Metazoa; phylum Chordata; class Actinopteri; family Sciaenidae; genus Miichthys; species Miichthys miiuy. The sequence continues at coordinate 3,919,484 of CM071623.1, read as the reverse complement.
ATTTGCCTTTTCCTTTTTCCGTTATATGGACTACTTGACCCATTCAAAAAAAGCCAAGCCTCTCTTGTTTACATTTGAGAACAGCTGTTAGTGCTAGACAGTGTCCATCTGCCTCCAGTTTACATACTTACATGGTGAAATAAACAAACCTGAACCAACATATGAAAAAATGCTCTGAGAGACTGTTTCAAAACCACTGACTGGGAAGTGCTCTGCAGACCAAATAGAAAGGACACAGACCACCTGTATCACAGATAACATGTGTTAAGAGAAGACTGGGCCTACCTTGAAGGTACAGTGTTTCTGTTTTAGCTGTTTTTTTAGAAGAGGTTTTAACCATTGTTAACCACTTGTTATTCACAAGTACTTTCCCTGAGGTTTAAAAGTCTACAATAGTTAAACCACTACTTTAAAAAGTAACTTAAATTTCTCAGCTTTTAGCAATTACAGACCCATTTCAAACATCCCATTCTTAGGTAAGATTTTAGAAAAAGTTGTTTTTAAACAGATCAATAACACCACAGCACAGAGAGTGCACTGGTCAAGATAATAAATGATATTAGAAATAACACTGGTTCCAACAAGCTCTGTTCTGGTTCTACTTGATCTCAGTGCAGCCTTTGATACTGTTGATCATAACATACTATTAAATAGACTTAAAAATTGGGTTGGCCTCTCGGGGATGGCTATAAAATGGTTTGGGTCATATCTGACTGGGCGAGACTTCTTTGGGTCCATGGGTGATTTCTCCTTGGATACAAATGACATAACCTGTGGAGTCCCAACTCCCAAGGTTCCATTTTGGGCCCTATTTTCTTCAGCATTTATATGCTACCACTTGGTGAAATCATCAGAAACCATAACATTGAGTTTCACAGCTATGCTGATGGCATACAATTGTACATTTCTGTATCTCCTCATGACCTCAGCCCAATTATAACTAACTTCCGTTAACTGACAATTTTCTGCAACTCAATCAGGAAAAGACCCTAAAAGACCCTAAATCCCAGAGAGACCAACTGTTCAAGCATCTTCAATCCCTGGCTCTTCACATGAAGGACCAGGTAAAGTTACCTGGGCGTTACCTTAGTTTTTAGGCTCATATCAGAAATATAACCAAAACGTCAGTTTATCAAATGAGAAATATTGCAAATGTCAGACCTTTCTTTACTTAGGCTGACATGCTAAATTCATGCTTTTATCACCTCAAGGCTTGATTACAGCAATGCTTTTCTGTCTGATCTTCCCAAAAAACATTAGGCCACCTACAACTTGTACAAAACTCTGCAGCCCGAGTCCAGAAGGCATATATAATTACAATTGCAATATTATACGAGAGGATGTGCTTTAACATCATTATTGGCACAACAGTGATACAGTCAGGATTAGCATTACCGTCACTGAAGTGCCAATAATAAGTTAAAGCTCACCCTTGTAATATTGTGATCATACAACAATTACCAACTAATATAAAATATATAATCAAAAGATATTTATGTTTTGGGGCAATTTGCTCTCAATCTACATTTCTTTGCTAGCTGTTTCTGTTCTGATCTCCGTTTCTATGGAGATACACGGGGAACAACACAACAATACCTGGAAAACAATCAGTCACAACAGTAGACTCCTTTATGTAATGGAACCCAGTTTACTACTCCAGCAAGCAGGACGAGCATTAGTAATGACCTAGCAACGGAGATGCTTTCTAGTCCCGTCAAAGCTTATGGAGATTGTTTCCCAAACTAAATTAAATACTGCACATATAAACACTAAACTGCTTTGCTAGCCTTGTAGTGACAAAGATATCTGCTGATATATAGCGAGTATATAATGCATATAGAATGCATATTAGAGATTTTTCCAGATGAAATATACATGTCGAAAATCAGAAAAATCAGTAAAATCAGACCGGACAGATGGATGAATCAGCAGACAGATCTATAGGCACCACATGCATGACAGACACACAGGCACAAAGACACATTTTACCAGTCAAAAATCTTTCTCAGATTGGAACAAGAGAAGCTTGAGAATATTTGCTGATGTCACAAGTCTATGTGGGCATTTATGGTCTAATTGACTTATGTTCCTGTTTATTCTCTCATTTTCTTATTTCCTGCGTCAGTCTTTTAGTTAGAGACAAATGAAAGCACTCCTCCAGTTTCTAAATTAAAATGATTTACAACACATTTCAACATTTCAACACATTTTCCAGCAGATTTAATTTCCATATGAATTAATATCAGTGTTAACTTTTTTCAGCGTCAGTATAAATAGATACCACTCACGAAGAAACTCAGAGTACTGGGTGTTCAGTTTGAGCCTGTGCTGTATAGGTGCAGCAGCACTAACCTTGCCAGGCAGTATGATAATGCTCAGCCTTGTGCTCCCCATAACTAGACCTTGAATCAAGTAGTTTATTTCAATAAATAAATAAACATGGAGGAATGCAGGCGGCAGAGCAAAGGCAAGGTCATAGTATCAGCAGTAGTCCTGAAGATGAAGGAAGTCTGCCAGCAAAAAAACAAAAAAACATGTCCGATCATACACATGATTTGAATATACACGTTACACAGTTATGTTGCAGAAGTATGCGTAATCTATTTATGTGTCTAATCTAAGGTTCTGATCAGAGTCAAAGGAAGTTCCCTGAGAAAGGAAGATTGAAGATTGTTTTTGATTTCATTACAGTAAAAGCCAAAATGTTTAAATTAAGTGAGACAATTGAGACAACAGTTTCTATGCTCGGTTTAATGTGAAAAATGCAATGCCTGTCATGAGACCACACTTTGATGGGGACATGCTGACCTTGAAAATGGCCACCATAAGCCATTCCTTCAAAAAGGTCAATTGCTGAAAGCACCTGGGCCAGATAGTATCCCAGGCTGTGTTTTCAGGGCCTGCACCAATCAACTAGCAGTGGTGTTCAACTACCTACTGGACACCTTGGACCCTCATTTTGCCTACAGGCCAAACAGGGCCATGGATGATGTCATTGCCTCTGCAACCCACACAGTGCTCACCTATCTAGACAAAGGGAATACATATGTAAGAACGCTCTTTGCTGGTTACAGCTCAGCATTCACCACAGTTATTCCCTCAAAACTTGTCTCAAAGTTTGTCGATCTGGAATTTCAACCTCCATCTGCAGCTGGATATTTGACCTACTCAAGGTCCCTGGTGGTGAAAATTGGAAGCCACACCTACTCCTCAATGACCCTCAACACAGGTAGGCAACACACTCAGCCTTCTTGTGTACTCCCTGTTCATTTACAATTGTGCTGCTAGGCACAGCTCCAAAGTCATCTTTAAGTTTGTTGATGCTGACCATCCTCGGCTTAATCTGAGACAATGAAGAGGCAGCCTTCAGAGATGAAGTGAAGACACTAACCAGCTGGTGTCAGAACAACAACCTCTGAATGTTAGACTGATCATCCACATTGGGGATGCTGAGGTGGAAACCACAGCCACCCTGCTCGCAGACTGTCTGGCAAATGTTACAGGAGCAAGGCACCACCAGACTGTCAGAAAGCCCACAGTAGGAATAATTAGTTTTCCTGTTCAGAGTGTCATTGTTTACAGTGCGCTGATAAGTTTCGTTTTGATGACGTCATCAGTCTCGTTTCCTCACCCTTTCTCCAGTAGTTTAATCATTTTTACTGCTATGTGTAAATGACAAAAGGTGAGCATGATGTTAATCAACTATAAACCAAACTTGTTATTGTGTTTTTCATAATAATAGTATTTAGGAGAGACGGCAACCCCTCCACTTTGGATGGAGCAGCTCTCATATCTAGAAATATGGCCAAGTTTATTAGTCGACCAAAGCCGTGACAACCCAGAGTTGAGACCAGGAAGCAGAGCTGCAGTCTTACACGCTGCTCTGCGCCTCCATTAGAGCAGCTGCCCACCCAGTCCTTTAGTATAGAGACTGTGTCTGTCCCCCGTCCACCTACATTATTTAAAGATAAAACAAACAGAAGAGGAGTTCATCATACAAACTTAATAAAAATTAAATCAACATCTGCAAGAGAATTAAATGTTGACTCCTGAATATCAGGTCCTTGTCCTCTAAACCTGTTTTAGTCAATGAATTAATATCTGATTATGATATTGATTTATTTTGTCTCACTGAAACCTGGCTGCAGGAGGATGAATATGTTAGCTTAAATGAATCCACTCCTCCCAGTCATTGTAATACTCACATTCCTCGAAGTACCGGTCGAGGTGGTGGAGTTGGAGCCATATTTGACTCAAGTCTATTAATAAATCCTAAACCTAAACTAAATTATAATTCATTTGAAAGTCTTGTTCTTAGCCTCACTCACCCAACCTGGAAAACATTACAGCCAACTCTATTTGTTACAGTATATCGTGCTCCTGGGCCTTACTCTGAATTTTTATCTGAATTTGCAGAATTTGCATCAGGCTTGATCCTTAAAACAGATAAAGTAATTATTGTAGGTGATTTTAATATTCATGTGGACAACCACAATGATAGTCTTAGTACTGCGTTTATCTCTTTATTAGATTCAATCTCCTTGTGTCAGAGTGTAAATAAACCGACTCATTGTCTGAACCACACTCTTGATCTTGTTCTCTCATATGGCATTGAAATTGATCATCTAATAGTCTTTCCACAGAATCCTCTTCTATCTGACCATTTTTTAATAACCTTTGAGTTCATATTACTGGACTATAAGCCTTTTTGCAGAAACTCCTACAGCAGATGTTCATCTGATAGTGCTGTAGCCAAATTTAAGGAACTGATTCCTTCAGTATTGAATTCAATGCCATGTCTCAATGTAGCAGAGGACTTGTCTGCTTCCTTTAGCCCCTCACAAATAGATCATCATGTTGATAGTACTACAAGCTCATTACGGACAACTCTAGACTCTATTGCACCTCTGAAAAAGAAGATGATTAAACACAGGAGGTTAGCACCATGGTATAGCCAGCAGACTCGTAACTTAAAACAAGAGGCACGTAAATCTGAACACAAATGGCGTGCCACTAAACTGGAAGAATCTCGTTTAATCTGGCAAGATAATCTTAAAACATACAGGAAGGCTCTCCATAATACCAGAGCAGCCTATTACTCTTCATTAATAGAGGAAAATAAGAACAACCCCAGGTTTCTCTTCAGCACTGTAGCCAGGCTAACAGATCATCTCTGTACTTGTCCTGTTAGATCTTAGTGCCGCATTTGACACCATTGACCATCAAATTCTTTTACAGAGACTGGAACATCAAATTGGCATCAAAGGAACCGCCCTAAGCTGGTTTAAGTCGTATTTCTTAGATCGATCTCAGTTTGTTCACGTCAATGATGAATCCTCCATGCATACCAAAGTTTGTCACGGAGTCCCACAAGGTTCTGTGCTAGGACCACTTCTATTCAGTTTATATATGCTTCCTCTAGGGAACATTATTAGGAATCACTACATTAATTTTCATTGTTATGCCGATGACACCCAATTATATTTATCGATCAAGCCTGATGAAAACAATCAGTTAACTAAACTCCAAGCATGCCTTAAGGATATAAAAAGTTGGATGACCTACAATTTTCTGATGTTAAATTCAGACAAAACTGAAGTTCTTGTAATTGGACCCAAACACCTCAGAAACTCTCTTTCTAGAGACTTAGTTACTTTAGACGGGACCTAGCCTCCAGCTCCACCGTAAAGAATCTTGGAGTTGTTTTTGATCAGGATTTGTCCTTTAATGTCCACCTAAAACAAATTTCGAGGACTGCATTCTTCCACTTACGTCGCCAAAATCAGACGCATCGTATCTCAAGTCGATGCAGTAAAACTAGTTCACGCATTTGTTACATCTAGGCTGGACTATTGTAACTCATTGTTATCAGGCTGCTCCAATAAGTCTCTTAGGACTTTGCAGGTAATTCAGAATGCTGCTGCACGTGTTCTGACAGGAACCAAGATCAGAGATCACATCTTTCCCATTTTGGCTTCCTCGCACTGGCTACCTGTTAAATCTAGAATAGAATTTAAAATTCTTCTCCTTACATACAAAGCTCTTCATGGTCAGGCATCATCATATCTAAAAGAGCTCATAGTACCTTACTACCCCTCTAGAACACTGCACTCACAGGATGCTGGGTTCCTTGTGGTTCCTATAGTAGATTGGGAGCCAGAGCTTTCAGCTATCGAGCTCCTCTTCTGTGGAACAAACTACCATTTTGGGTTTGGGAGGCAACACGGTCAACACTTTTAAGAGTAGACTTAAGACTTTCCTTTTTGATAGAGCTTATAGTTAGGGCTGGCTCAGGTCATCCCTTAGTTATACTGCTATAGGACTAGACTGCCGGGGGGCCACGGGGGCAGTATGCTAATGATAATGTTAATCAGCCGTTAACACCTACTCATTCTGTATTACAGTCCTTATTTATATATCAGTATATGTTTAACTGTTTGTGTTTGTTAGCTTATTATTAGTACTCAGAGGTGTCACTAGGTTTTAAGGATAGGGGGCGCGCAAGCACAAAATTTCACAAACAGCTAGCAAAGACTAAGAAATTATTTATTAGTTATTAGTAGTTATTTATTAGTATTGTGTATATATATACCTAATAGCAGTCAGGGTTCCATTGTCTAACCTGCAGAGGTCTGTGTTCTTTCCAGGGATATGCCTGATATGGATGGATATGGATATCACATGCGCTCAGGTTGAACCTGTTGTCATCTGTGAAATCGCAGGGCGCCAGTGGCAGACCTGCCAATTCTGGTGATCTGTGGTAAATGCCAGTCGCGCTCCACGGTGCCGGACAGTGACCACAGGGTCCACTACAGGATGTCAGGTCCTCAGGCCACCCTCATGAAGTCTGTTTCTGATTGTTTGGTCAGAGACATTCACACCAGTGGCTTCCTGTAGGTCTTTTGTAGGGCTCTGGCAGCACTCATCCTGTTCCTCCTTGCACAAAGGAGCAGAAACCGGTCCTGCTGGTGGGTTAAGGACCATCTCTGGCCCTGTCCAGCTCTCCTAGAGTAACTGCCTGTCTCCTGGAATCTCCTCCATGCTCTTGAGACTGTACTGGGAGACACAGCAAACCTTCTGGCAATGGCACATATTGATGTGCCACCCTGGAGAAGTTGGACTACCTGTGCAACCTCTGTAGGGTCCAGGTACTGCACCATCCTACCAGTAGTGACACTGACCCTAGCCGAATGCAAAACTAATGAGAAATTGGTCAGAAAAGATGAGCAGGTAAAAAATGTCAGCAGCCTCCACCTGTAAACCATTCCTATTTTTGGGGTTGTCTCATTGTTGCCCCTCTAGTGTACCTGCTGTTAATTTCATTAACACCAAAACAGATGAAAATGATTAACAATCCCCCCAGCTACTTACCTAACCAGATCAATATCCCAGAAGTTGAACTGACTTGATGCTATGCTCTGATTAAAAAGTGTTCCTTTAATTTTTTTGAGCAGTGTATATATGTGTGTGTGTGTGTGTGTGTGTGTGTGTGTGTATATGTGTGTGTATAACTTGGCTTTCTCCACTTTCTAATCATTACTCTCAAATAAAAGCTAAGTTAAATAAATAAGTAATAAATAAGTCTCATAAGTCTTATAAGTAAATAAGTCTTGTATGGCGCACCTACACTGAAATGTTTCATATTTCATATTCAAATTGAGTTCCATAAAATTCCAAGTCTGTCAGCATCACAAATGACTCTATTCTGTGAAATCCTTTAGACTCACCTTTCAGTAGAGGTCTCTCCCCTTTCACTCACTGTGCTCCTCTGACCTGACTACTACATGCCAATAGGGGTGGTGGATTGATTATTATTAGTGTAATTATTATTATTATTATCCACTGATAATAATCATACGTGAATGAGCTCAGCTCCTGTTTCACGGTGTGCATCCATGCGTAAAGTGAGAAACACAGCTGATGCTCCAGATGGAAGTCACCCCAAAGATATGGTAGAGAGAGTGCACACTTCACTCTATGAACAACCAGGACCTTCACAGTGCATTTCAGACTAACCAGCTAGCTAAGTAGCAGCGTTCTTTTACAGCTGGAATGTAACTTTTGACCCAAAACAACAAAGGTAAGACGTGCAGAGATTGTCTGTAGTGTGTAAGCCAGGTTTTTATTTGTCAAACATGGAACATTTTATTAATTACATGGGACTTTCTGCTGTTAGCTGGGGGCTGGAGCTAACTAATTGTTACTACCAGCAGTGATGAGTTTACTGTCCTGAAAAACTTTCTTATATCCATTCTTCATCCATCCATTCATGTTTTTCTCCTAACATGCTCTATTCGGCTCTGTGTGCAACGGTAGAAGTACCAACGGCTGCAAGTACCGGGCCGCAAGCAAGGTCGCAGGGAAAACGTGGACTGGATTTTCAGTAATGTGGGCGTTCTGAACAAGTGGAATGGATTGATAACAACGCACCAAAGGGGCTCTACCGTACTCTACGAAGTGAAGGGAAACTGACAGATTTATGATCATATTTAAGTCCTTAATGACGGTTATACGATTATTTATTTAAACTGATATCCTGGCCGCTTTATATTGAATTTGTCGTCATTTTTTTGTAAAAAAAAAAAAAAACTGGCATAACGACACCACTGTTAGTACTTCTATTTTATCTGTATTTTGATATGCAGACCACAGCAGGATTAAATCAGCTAACTAACTGGGAAAAGTCTGTATCCGTGTCTTTTAATGGGGACACACACCATATCTTGAGCCAACTCTAAACCACCTTATGCCCTGGAGACAACCCATTCTATCTCTCCCTAACAGCCCCCTTTTTTATATGGTCCTTCGAGCCGGATTAGAGTTATTAAGCAAGATATGGAACCTACACATACAGACGCTGAGGAACAATCTGCACAACATCGTGTTTCACAAAGAGAGCGACGCCCTCCTACATACCTGAGTGACTATGTAGTTGCAACTCTCCGTAATGAAGGACAAACCCAACCCATATACCAGGCCCCCTCCTCCCAAGGTTCACGCAGTGAGCGAACGCGCAGCTCATCCCAAAGGACCTCCAGGTCAGCTCAGACAGCACGCTCAGCAGTGAGCAGATTCCCCTCCGATGTTCTCTCAGATCTACAAACGGCCCTACTCGAGGAGAGAGTGAAACAGATGGAGCTTGAGGAGTTACAACGACAGTATAAAGAGGACCAACAAATTGACATTGAACGTCAACGTCTTCAGGTCCAAGCTAGACAGGCTCAACAGCTACAAGAGGAAGCCCATCGAGCACAAGAGTCTCTAACCAGACAACTAGAACAACGCCGACAGCTAAAGAAGAGAGAGAATGATCTAGAGATAGCCAAACTTGTCACTTCTCTCCTTAAAGAGAAAATGGAGGACTCAGAAGGGGCCAGAACCTCGCCACCTCCATCACATCACATCTATCATCCTCTTCCACTAATGTCACATAGAGATAACTGCCTGGCTCCTCCTTCAATGTCACCAACTCTGCCTCCAGCACTACAGGTGGCACCTGTAGTAGACCTGTTTACAGCTGCAACACATGCATCTACTCCAGCACTACAGTTGGCACCTCCCACAGTGCCACCAGCCCTGCACTCAGCCATGTTTATGGCTGCAACACAATCATCTCCTCCTGCAATGCCCCTGGCTACACTTCTAGATCTGCCTGTGGCCGCGCTTCCTGTGGCTCCCCCTGCAGCATCGTTAGCCATGCCACCTTCGCTGCTTGTAGCTTCTCCACCAGCAGACCCACCTGATAATGTAGCACCAATGAACTATCACTCCGCTCCGGCACCTGCTACACCTGCTACACCATACTATACATCTACATATTCAGTTCATCCATCACAGGCTTATCAACCTGATGCAGTTTTCAGACATCAACCTAATCAAGCAGCCCCCACCACTCCAGCCTGGATGCCGTCCAACCCAGATCATACACAGGGAGCTGGTATGAACTCATTTATCGCCTCATCTTATGGCATTCCAAGGCCGATGGTGCCCCACTTTGACAGTGGTCAAGAGAGTGACTTTGCACTACTAAAAATGGCCCTTGACAACCTGCTGAACAGTCACCAACACCCGAGTGAACAGTATAAGTATCAAGTGCCCCTTGGCCACCTGAAGCTTCCTAGTGCTCTACAGCTTGCCAAAGCCTACATGCATGACCCAAGGCTGTATACTACAGCCATGCAGGCCCTACAGGACAAATACGGTCAATCCAGACAGCTTGTTCAAAGCGAACTGGGCACTATTCTGAACACTCCAGCCATTAAGTTCGGAGACTCCGAAGCTTTTGATGCCTTCGCCCTGTCTGTCTAGTCTCTAGTCGGCATGCTGAGAACTCTGGAGGGACAGATCGGCTATGAACTAAGATGTGGATCACATGTTGACAGACTATTAAGCAAGATGCCCCCAAGCTATCGTGATGGATTCATAGAACACTGCCTGAACCATGGCATTCTTCGCACAGGTACTGATCAAACCTACACCCTACCTGATCTAGCATCATGGCACCAGACGATATCACAGGCAAAGTGCATAGCTGGCAGAGCTGCAGCCCTCTACAGCCATGAGACCCCAAACCAATAAAGAAAGACCCATGTGCTTTCAGCAAACCAAAGGAGAAGTCTGCTGCATTCTTTCTCACTACTAGTGATGACCAAAGCCCAAAGGGGCGGCCCCCACAATACAAGTCTTCAAACAAACCTCAGCCATACTGTCCTTACTGTGACAACAGGGCCCACTTCCTAAATACCTGCCCAGAGTTGAAGAAACTAAACACAGGACAGATCATAAGGTGGATAACAGATGGACAGCGGTGCTGGAAGTGCGGACGATCTCACAAGCCTGATGTTTGCACCCTCAAACGACCTTGTAACACCTGCAAAGAGCAACATCTGACCGTATTGCATGACGCAGCCAAGCAAACACAGAAAAGTGTGCTAATGGTGACCATTCCAGCCACAAAGGTGTACTTGGACAGACCGAGCAGGTCCCCAACGGTGATGCTAAAGGTTGTGAAGGTCCTGCTTCACCATAGTGACAGAGTACTGGAGACATACGCTGTCCTCGACGATGGCTCTGGACGAAGCATCATTCTGCCACAAGCTGTTCAACACCTGAACCTCCCTTCGGTACCTGAAACCCTCACTCTACGGACAGTTCGTCAAGATATAGTACAACTCCAAGGTGCTTCAGTGACTCTCCAAGTGTCCTCCATACTGAAACCTTCAGAGAGGTATCATATACGCCAGGCATTCACCTCCGACCACCTGGGTCTCTCCGAGCACTCATACCCAGTGACAAATCTCCAAAGGAGATATAACCACCTCTGCAATCTGCCTTTACCTCCTGTGGACCACGTCCATCCTCTGTTACTTATTGGGTCTGACATGCCTCACCTGCTGACGCCTATAGAGCCAGTGCATTTCGGACCACCAGGTGGACCCATCGCAGTCCACACCAAACTTGGCTGGTCCCTTCAAGGCCCAACAGCATCGATCAAATTACTGCATCTGAACAACAGTGACCAGGGGAGTGCTTATGACAACAGTCTCACCAACCACTGACCTCCTATCAAATGTGGAGCACCTCTGGCAGATCGACATGCTTCCTTACGCTAGCACAAAGCAGGTGACCCACTCAAGCCATAAACCTGCTCCAGACATCCACCGCGAGTATCAATGTCGACGGCATATAGAGATAAGCGACTCCGCTACTTCGCAGACACAACATCCCCATTCTCCAGGCCCGAAAGAAGCAGTATTGCCATGCCTCAGAAACACAGAGTGGGACTTACCAAGGACCCAGACTGTGCCATGATCTACTGCCAAGAGATCCAAAAGCTGGAGAAGATGGGTTATGTAGCAATAGTCCCACCTGAGGTAGCTACAGGAACCCCAGAATCCTGGTACATACCTCACCACATGATAAGACACAATGGCAAAGACAGGGTAGTCTTCAACTGCTCTCTCCAGTACAACGGGCAGTCCCTCACTGACTATCTCCTCCCTGGACCCACACTAGGTCCATCCCTATTAGGCCTCCTCATGCGGTTTTGTCAGTATCAATATGCTATCTATGCCCTATAACAGCACATCCGTGACAATTGCGAGCCCAACAGCAACCTAGCTGAGTGCGTTTAGCAGTCCTTCTATGTCGACAACTGCCTCCAAAGCACACACTCCGCAGACAAAGCTAAGGTCCTAGTTGACGGACTGCGCAAGTTCCTCCAGACCGGCGGCTTCGAGATACGCCAGTGGGCCAGTAACATGACGGCTGTCATCGAACATCTTCCACACGAAGCCAGATCGGAGAGCAGTGATTTGTGGCTTTCTCAAACTAGCACAGACCTTCAAGAGCTAACTTGGGGTTACGTTGGGACTGCCTACGAGACTCCTTGAAGTACTACTGAACCCACAATGAGGAACGTCTACAAGGTACTTGCTGGGCAATACGACCCATTAGGCTACATCGTACCATTTACAACAAGAGCCAAAGTGCTTGTTCAAGATCTCTGGAAGGAACAAATTGGTTGGGATGAACCAATCCGGCCACAGAGTCTGCGAGACAGATGGCTCGACTGGGAACAAGAAATCCCTGACCTGATCCAGATGGAACTTCCCAGATGTTATGCACCAGCATCTGCAGATGCACCAACATCCAGAGATCTCCACATATTCTGCGACACTTCTGAGAGAGCATACGGGTCCGTTGCATACTTATGGACAGAAGAAGCCCAGAACCAAGTCCACGTCTCATTCGTGCTGGCTAGATCCAGAGTAGCGCCAAAGAAGCAGCTTTCCATACCACGAATGGAACTGTGCACTGCCCTCACCGGTGCTCAACTACCCAGTGTCCTTCAGACTGAACTCACCTTACCTATCCGGAAAGTTATCCTCTGGTCTGACTCCACAACAGTTCTCCACTGGATCAAATCAGAATCCTGCCGCTACAAAGTCTTCGTGGGCACAAAGTTAAAGCGCTCATGTCTGACAGACCTCTACCAAGCAACAGTCGTTTAGGTTCCTTATCTCCTGAGTATGATAGGGAGACAGGACTCCTCAGAGTTGGAGGAAGACTGCGAAGAGCAGAGCATCTGGAATTGGACTCAATCCATCCGATTGTGCTAGAATCCAGTCATCCCTTGACTAAACTGATCATCCAAGACTTCGATGAGAAGCTCCTTCATCCTGAAACAGAAAGATTTTTAGATGAACTGCGTCGCCGATTCTGGGTCCTGCGAGGAGGAAGCGATCAAGAAATATCAGAGGACCTGCACGCAATGCCAAGCATGACGTGCAACCCTAGGAACCCGCAGATGGAGGCATAGCCAAGTCCTCATCGACCATTTCTGGTCCAAGTTCACCAGCCACTACCTGCCAAGTTTGCAGGAAAGACGGAAGTGATGGACAGATAGAGAAGACCTCACAGTGAACCAAGTGGTGCTCATCGTCGACCCTCAGCTCCCACGGGCTCTCTGACCAGTCGGAAAGGTGACATCCACTTATCCTGGAGCCGATGGTCACGTCAAAACAGCTGCTATTCAGGTCAAAGACCGCACCTACCTGCGACCGGTGTCTCGTCTAGTCCGGCTCCCAATGCTCAAAGATGACGAGGTTGAAGACCCTTCTACCTGAGTGGCCTTTCTGCTATTGGTTCGACTGTCCATGAGACACCCGGGGGCGGCTGTGTCAGAAAGCCCACAGTAGGAATCATTAGTTTTCCTGTTTGGTGCGTCATTGTTTACATTGCACTGATAAGTTTCGTTTTGATGACGTCATCGGAGCTGCTGTGACGCGAGCCGCTGCAGTTGGTCTTTCGTTCTACAGCCATTGATATACACAAACGTTCACAAACGGTTTTGTTTCTCTCGTTTCCTCACCCTTTCTCCAGTAGTTTAATTATTTTTACTGCTATATGTAAATGACAAAAGGTGAGCATTATGTTAATCAACTATAAACCAAACTTGTTATTGTGTTTTTCATAATAATAGTATTTGTCAGATGTTTTTCTCGTTAACGCCTCACGGGGGCAGTATGCTAATGATAATGTTAATCAGCCGCTAACACCTACTCATTCTGTATTACAGTCTTTATTTTTATATCAGAATATGTTTAACTGTTTGTGTTTGTTACCTTATTATTAGTACTTATTCTATTTTATCTGTATTTTGTTATGCAGACCACAGCAGGATTAAATCAGCTAACTAACTGGGAAAAATCTGTATCTGTGTCTTTTAATGGGGACACACACCATATCTTGAGGCATCTCTAAACCACCTTATTCCCTGGAGACAACCCCTTCTATCTCTCCCTAACACCCCCCCTTTTTATACAGACGTAAGAACAGTTTTTACCACCAGGCCATCAGACTTCTGAACTCATAACCTAACAGGACTGCTGTCTGCAAATTATGCACCACCAATCATGACTGTTGCTACTGTGGTAGGACTTCACCTGCCACTTATACCACGTCTGCAAAAATAGTACTCCACTGCATGCCAGAGGTACATTTCTGTCATTATTGGTTGCTGTGCAGATTAATGTTTTTGACCAAATCAGTTTGAAAAACATTGTTGTTACATTGTTGAAGATTAATCTAAGTATAAAGTTGCACACCTCACACCTTAACCAGCAGCAGTATTAAAATTCTGCTTACATAAGAATGTATCAGTAATTATACCACAGTAATACATTACAAATGCTAACTGGCTACATTCTACATTAATATTGTGTATCCAGTGCTTTGTACTTTTTTACTGGTCATTCACCCACATGTTCACACACCGATGGCAGCAAGGCATAAGTGACCACACGGTGCAGACCTGACCACTGGGAGCAATTTGGGGTTCAGAGTTCAACATGTCAAAATGTTTTAAAGGACATTTTGACATGTTGACAGGAAGAGGGGTGGATCAACCTGCAATCACCTCTAAAACATTTTAACAAAAACTGAACATAAGAACATTCACCAAGTAAATGTAATAAATAATAAATGTAATGTTTTCTCAATTATGTTTATGTACAGCACCAGACTCACAGGAAGGTAATCAGGACTGGATTTTGCATGCAAACTCAGAAACACGTGTTCAATAAGAACACGTGTGTGCACATATGTGAGAATTTGTTCAATCAGTGGGTGTGTCTTTCAGATTACATCATTAAGAACTGAAGCAAATGAAAGCACACCCCCAATCAGCCTAATGACTGGGATCAAGCTACTCTTAATTGTTGTCCACAATGGCTGTGTTATTTCATTAGAACTAATTACCCTGTCAGCCATGCCAGTGGTAAGGCAGGCCACACACACACACACACACACACACAGTCCTGGTTAGCACAAATTCAATAGCCTTGATCAATGAGCTGATGAATAAGAAACAAGGATATAGCAGTGTGAATTTTGTTTTTGTCTTCTATGGTGTGACCACACTAATGTCATTTTCTATAAAGACCAGGGGAAAGTTACAGCAGTTAGTTATAGAGGAAATTATAGAGAAAGCATTTTTGTTTATTACTTTATTTAGGTTCATATTGGTCAGTTACACCTAAACCAAAGTCTGTAAACAAAAATATCAGATGCAACATTTGAATCTGATCATACCAGCAAGTTAGAGATTTTGGCAGGGAGGAAAATAAACATTGTCTGCGTAGATTTAATTAAATATGAAGGATATCACTGCTGACTTTTCTGCTGTGTACAAGTAATACGAGGTACACAGGGATATATTCTGCTTGGGATACACACATAATACTTGTTTAAAGGACCAATTAGTTTTTGGTCAGTAATAAAAATCTAAAATATCAACAGTCTAACCAGTGATATTGGTTTGTATTGGTTTAAAATTTGTTGTATTTTATCACTACATCAGAACCCCTGGCTATGTTTTTCTCTTCTTTCCTCTTCTCTTCTCTTCTCCTGTCTTTATTTCGGTGTTTGGCAGTTGTCTCCATTAGTCCAAATTAGAGCGTTTTCCAGGGAAGACAGAGAAGTGTAAATCAGCCTCAGACTACAGACACAGCATGGTGCCTTCACAGATGAAGACTGCTTTTTTGCAGAACCAAATATAACACCTTTCACTTTAGATATACAGTACAAAGATCTATGATGATATGAGAATATTAAGGGGGGCCGAATTCTTTCCCTGCTTCTTCCACTATTCTCTCCTTAGTCTTAGTCTGATGTTCAGGAGGAGGTTGTTGACTTGACTTGTTTTTTTCATTGTTTTTACCAGCAAAAAAGTAACTATACAGTCGTAGATAGTGTAAGGTGTGTCCACCCAATCTCCCCACCTGGGGTCTGCCCATCAGGAAGAGAAGGATTCACATGCACAGTGAGATGTTTAATCCATAGTGCTTGAGTGCTGTAACTATAATCCTTCATCTCACTTCATCACTACAGAGGTGAATGCCACTGGGCAGTTGTTATTCATTTAGGCTGGACCTGTTTTCTTGGACATTGGAATGATGGTGGACTTTTTGAAACATGTAGGTATGACAGTCTAAGCCAGGAACAGGTTGAATATAATATCTTAAATATATTACTTTAAAGTAATGTCGAAACATTACAAATTATTTGGGGAACATTGTCCATCCACTTTGACTGTGTTTGAGCAGTCAAAGCATACATGGTCCGTGTCTCCTTGTCTTAGTGTTCTGAGGTGTGCCATCAAATACAATAGCTTGACCTGGGATATTGTGGAGCCAGCTCAATGTAAAGATAATGGCACAACAGTCTCTAATTTACCATTGCTGAGTTATCCATTTTAATGTCCTGCAACCAGACGTTAGCCACAACTAGGTTGGGTACTGGAATAACCTTAGGTATAAAATGAGTTAGCTTAGCTTTTATCCCGGCTCTCATTCCTGGGTCAATCACCCTTCTTGCAGTGGCATTTGATCCAGCTGGCTGACAATCCAGCTTTCAAACTTCTCTGAAAAATCAGCTTTGCAAGAGTTTTAAGGAAATACATTAATAACATTTATTCCACCTCAAGGATACACACAATGAGGTTCTGGCCAGGAAAGCTCAGCAGCGCCTCTACTTCCTCCGCAGACTGAGAAGAGCCAGAGCCCCAGTGTCCACCATGTGCACCTTCTACCGTGGAACAACTGAGAGCATCCTGACCAGCTGCATCACTGTGTGGTACGGCGGCTGCACTGCATCCTGCCGGAAGACCCTGCAGTGCATAGTGAGAGCAGCTTAAAGGATCATCGGTGCCCCCTTCCTCCATTCAGGACATCTACAACACACGGCTGACCAGCAAAGCACTCAGCATTGCAAGTGACACCACCCATCCCAACCACTGCTTCTTCAGCGTCCTGCCCTTGACTTGACTTGGTGATAAACAGGGATTACACTGTAATTACACACAGGACACATTTGCATACAGTACTTGAGTAAGTTACTTTCATTGTGTGTCATCAAAAGTAGCCAAAAGAGTGGGGATAAAGTGTGTGTCCTGGTCAAATAAGTTAAGCTCTTGAACCTAGTAATATGTAATGCTGTTTAAGCTTTCATATATTTAATGAAAATCCTGTGTTATGGCACTAAAAAGTTTAATCTAAAATTGATGACATGACCCAAAAGTAAAAAAAAATCTATCTCACCTGCAGTACCTTACTTAATGGTAAACAGGGGCAATACTGTCCCTTTCTATTCTAAACAATCTCATTGTCTTAATCAACACAAACACACACTGGCACCACTGAGGGACACAACACTGGCAAAGATTGGGCTTTCTAACAATGCAAAATGGCTCCATTGCTACTCTGCTATGTTGATGTAAATTAGCAGATTTTTAGATTATAATTACATCTTGCCTTCTCAGAGGCAGAGCCGGTTACAGTTGGGCCTTGTGGAATAATTGGGGATAAAAATGAGGGTGTAGCCATGAACAGGAGACATTAAAAAGAATTCCCTTGCTGGGAACACTGGGCTACCTGGAATGCTGGAAGCTTCCAGAACAGGTGATTAGGCAGGAGTAGGTGCCATTAAAACTCCATTAGCACAAAACCCAACCCCCAGTGCTCCCCACAAACACACACACACACACACTGAGGTAGGCCGTAAGTGTTTGTGTGTATGCGTATGTGTGTGACACAGTGAGTGCATGTGTATGTGTGCTGAGTATCTAATGACTCATTTAGGACCCCTACCTCTGGGAATGTGACAGTAAGGACCCTCTTGCGGCTGGCTCACTAAGTGCCTGCTTATTAATTAAACACAGCTGAGACTCAGGGGACGACAGCAGTTCTGCATATCAGCTTGTCAAGTCTCACTCAGTGTGGGCCTAAATGAAAGGGGTCCTTCTGTGAGTGCAGCCCAGCTGGATCCACTGGCAGACATTTTAGTTCCATGCATCAGAAGTAATTACAAGACATTCATGAAAGGCCAAAACAAACCCCACAGATGCTGACATGTGGTCATACCAGGATTGCTGCCCTACTGTTTGAGGGATGTAAAAATCCAAATAACCATGGGTGTGTAGATAAATGTATGGGGGTTTTCAGTCCCAGGGAATTATTAGAGTGTATATTTCAGCCACATCTTGAGAATGAGAGAATTGAATCAGTGAAGTGGTGCTGTGAATGCCAATTATCATTCTACCATTAAAACCCTCTTCCCCGGCCTAGTAATTTCCCTCCAAATGTGTTGTTCTAATTATGAATTAAACTCAAATAAGCTTGGGTAATGAACCCAGTTTTATGCCTTTCCAAGGCACACTTTTTCCACCCTGTGTGCCTCTGTTGCTGCAGCCATACACACCAATCTGGTTTTATTCCTTTAGTCCTGAGCTGGACTTCCAGAGGTGTCTGAGGGAGTATTATTGTGTATTATTGTCTTCTCACAGAGATAGTCCTCCAGGTTGGGGCTGCATCACCTTTGATTGAACTTTTTATATGGCTTTGTTTAATGTACCCATATTGCTTTTCTATTACAGCATTTGCTGAAATGACACAGAATTCCATTTGCTGTAATGCCCTAGCTATTGCCTTTGTTTGCATTGTGGTGGTAGTCTAGCAGAACCGTAATGAGAGATTGGGCCAGTTGCTCACAAGTCCCATTTAAGTAAATAGAGAAGAATGCCAATGGAGCCCATCGTGGCAAGGCTGAGCCCAGACTGAATCTGTACTGCAATGCTAGTGCCCTGCCCACAGCTTTAATCCTTAAAGCTGGACCATTAACAGGGAGAAAAGGGAACAAGTTGTGTTTGTGTGAATGTATTCTACATGTGCCTGTGTGAGTGTGAGCCACGACAGCCTTTTATGTCCTCTTCTAGCAGTAAGCCACCAAGCATTGTGAACAAAACTTCTGCATTAGTTTGTTTGAAATGTTGCCTCAAAAATGTTGCTATATTTAGATCTATAATTAACTTGGCTTAATACACTGTTGCTGTTAATAAAGTCATTAATTAAAGTTAAAGTTAATTGTGCTTTAATTTTCACTGTGATATGTTTGGAAGAGACTGATCAATAAAGTTTTGAGAAGATACGATAGATCAAGAATAAATCATATCACAATCATTTCATGAGAAGAGGTCAAAATATTTTATTCCAACTTTATGGAAAACAGCGTAGTTAGTTTTGTTCATCATTTCTAACTGTAATAGTAATATTGTATACATCAGTACAATCACAGTATACACAGTATTTTGTGATTTATTGTGATTTTATTTTCTTTGTGCATGAGAGATGGTAATTAAATCTCTTGATAAGGCGAATTAAATTTCGCTTATGTATGTAACCATACAACTGCCTTTTACTTTAATGATGACATTAAATTCAAAGTGTTACTAAAATGTTGAATCTAGTATGTAACACTAACTAACACACTATGTCTAAAAAAGGTCTTCAGTCGTTGTTACTAGTTACTTTATCAGAATAGTTCTTTGAGTTTGAATTTTGTGTTCATTGTTGTAAAACTATGGATATAAACTTTATGCATTTTATTTTTATTTTTCAATGAATGAATGTGTGCTTGTTTTGATGGAAAAAGTTTCCTGGCTCCAGCTCTTCAGAGGCCCAGTGATTTAGATTTTCAGTCTTTGTGATCCTGTGATCCCTTTGTGAACAGGCTGGATGACCTCTAAACATTACTGATTGTAGTGAGAGCTATCGGATTGTCTGTCTGTTGTAATATGCTTCCCTATACTTCTGCTTCTTTCTTCCTAACACTCGCTACTCTGCCTCTATTCAATTTCTTTTATTTATTTATTTATTTTATTTTACCTTTCTACCTGATGATGTTGCTGGTTAATGCTCAGTGCCTTAAGAGACCTCACTAAGTGACTGGAGACTGTTGGGAGAAAGTTCTTGAGTACCAATCCTTTTCAAGAATATACACACTTGAACACAAATACAAATCCAAACACACACAAACCTATGCTGTACCCATAACTGAAGCTGTCAACCTTGCTGAGAAATCTCATTAATTGTGTCTCCACTGATGGGCTCTTCCACCCCCTCTGCTTTTCCCCACACCAAGAGGTGTGTGAGAGAGGGCCAGCTACCCTCCTCTAAGAACAAAGTGCCTGCAGGAGCATATGTTCCTCTCAACTGGAGGCCGAGTCAGCCAATAACGTATTATTATAATGCAACTTAAACATGATGACGCTGCAGACCTGAACATGAGGACATTTTCTCTATCCGGACCCCCCGAAATCATAATTGACTATCATAATTGACCAATTGACTTTGCATCTATAGTTGTGTTATGCCATCTAAATGCTTCACTAGACATAAGGAAACAGAACAAACTGAGAGGGAACTATAAAGGGTTTACAATCATGTCATCATCTGCTATTTAACCATGAGTTGCAACGTCATGAAAGACATATAACTTTGTGAAATGTCTCATCAGGCTACTAGCAAGACAGTTGTGGTGTAATTGAGGTCAAATCAGAAAATATAGTGACCAGTGAGATAATTATTTTATTAAATTGTTCATTTTTAGTCATTATTTTTTGCAGGCTGTGCCATGGTTACTTGACTTGCCCTGGTCTATTTTATATTCTGAACACAGAGTTGTAGCTTAAGAGGTAAAGCAAGTTTTATTTTAGCTTGCACCAGTTGTTTATCCAGTAAATAATGCATATTTGCTGCCTTCTGTTAATCAAAACAAAATCTTAATTTCCAATACTATTAAATTTCCAAAAATGTTTTCAAAGGTAGCAAACATTTTAGACTGAATTACAAATAAATATAGACAGAATATATAATACATCTCTGTACAAATCTATGTGTTTTGGATAGAAATAGCACGTGAACTTAAAGCATTCAGACACATATTACTTCTAGAATTTCCATGTGTTGCATAAACAACTCATGAACCACTTTTATGAATAAGTTGTGTTTAAGTTTAAACATCTAAAGTATCTTGGGTAAGGAAAGACTGCCATGTATTCTGGCATTAAAAAAAAGGATTGCGGTGTACAATGGTGTCCAGTGTCACATTTTGTATACCCAACCAAACATTCAACATCTGGAAGTATTGATGCAGGATAACAGTGTCATAATACATGTCTTTGCCACTGAGAGCAGACTTTCTTAATTGAAATGTAATCCTTCTATGTGGACCAATACCTACTTTAAATCCCAGGGTTTCTGTTTACATTAGATGGTCTGTAAATCAAGTAATTGCTATATTATACAGTTCCTGCATTCTGCTTATATATTAAATGTTTCTTTTGCACTCATAAAGACTCTTGTAGCATGGATATTCACTACTC
Source organism: Miichthys miiuy (assembly GCA_036365135.1). Lineage (NCBI taxonomy): Eukaryota > Metazoa > Chordata > Actinopteri > Sciaenidae > Miichthys > Miichthys miiuy. The sequence continues at coordinate 3,897,763 of CM071623.1, read as the reverse complement.
TGACTCTCCAAGGATCACTTAAGGACGGGCACTGAGGATGAAACATTAACAAGCGCTGCCTACTTTGGGTTAGGGGGCATACAGAGGTAAGGATGTGAATTATTTACAACTTCATAGAGCAAGGCATGTGAGTAGTTCAGGGAGACAACTTGACTTGCTCTACTACACACCAACACAACATACTGAACGCAATGCCAAAACTTGTATATTAAAGTGTTCTGTTTCAAGTTATGTGCACTGCTCAGTTCTTCTTTGCCTTTGCTGCTGCTGTATTGCTGCTTTGCAAACACTACTATAGACACTGCTACTAAAGCTGCTGAAAAGGCTGCTGTTGCTAATAATAGCATTTATTTCACAACCCCAATATCTGATATATCCTAATAGGGCTAAAATGATCACACTCTCCTTTGTGATAAGCTTGATGTTTGCTTATGAGAAATGATGAGTTAAGAGCTTTGGCACAGACTTTGTTAAATCATCAGTGCACATAGTATGGAGAGCATGACGATACAACTCCCTGAAATCCATCCAACTCTGAATCTGCCTTGTTTCATGCTGTGTGGAGGAAATGATCCACTCAGCTCAGTTGAATCAGTGAATCTGAGTCACCTGGGTCTGCTGGATCAGCGAGTGAGATCCACAGGTCTCTTGATTCGCCTGTATTTCTGGCTCTGTACAGATTTACTCATGCAGGATGGATCTGTGGATCTGAATCTGAATCTGGATCTGTGATACTGATTCTGGCTCTGCAGGAAGTTACGCTGATCCACTGTGTCAGCTCATCTGAGTCCAGACTCCCGAAGCTATTGCTAACAGTGGTAACAACTGCTTATTGTCTACGATAATAACTGGATCTGGCAGCTTCTTAGGCAGATGGACTGAGGTGTGTTGTAATGAGATTGTACAGGTTAAAAGGAGAGTAGTGAATGACACAGTCTATCGTTTTAACTTGTATATGTGGCCTGATGTGAGCAGTAGGGCAGTAAGGATTAGGGTTAATGGAGACTACAGAGTTGTTAATCCCAAGTCAGTAAGAGGATCCGAATGAATGATTCAACACTAATGTTGTGAGTCTAAGTTAAACAATATAACCTCAACCTTTTCAGGTTGAGATTACAGGTTGAGCTTTGAAGCATCTTGTGGAATACCTGATGTATACTGAAACATGATTTAATACTTACTGTATGTGCACACAAAGTGGGCTGCACCAGCTCTAGATTTTAAACGGCAGGTTCCTTTGTCTTTGACCTCCCATTTATGATATACTTTTACCTTCTTACAAGTCCAGCATTTAATCATTTATTACTTATCTTGTTTTGTTCTGCATTTGCTACTGTGTTCTTGAAAAGCACAAGTTTTATTGTACAGTGCTGTAAGATGAATGAATTTAACTGGATATATATGATCGCCATACAGTGTACGTGTGCAGTAAAGTTGTGATCTGTTTGTATGTGTGTGTGTGTGTTTAAGTGTTTCTGGTGCAGTTGTCATCTCACCCCGAACATTTGTCGGAGGTCAGGGTCACGGAAACGGAAAGGGATGTTGGAGACATGTAACCTCTTGGGCTGCTGCTTCTCTGATGAGTCACTGGGCTGCAGGTGGAGCTGCTGGGAGCCTTCTGTCTGTGCGACCTCGTCTGCCTGCTGCAGGGAAACACACAACGTGCACAGATTAGCTCCCATTGTGGTAAAAAAGAATACTAAAAAAGGCAGAGATGTGAGGCAAGGTGAAGAAATGACAACAAATGCCAAATCCTGTACAACTGAGGAGGACTGACAGACAAACGCAGTAAAATATTCAGGAAGCAGAGGTATGTGTGAAAGTGAAAGTTGATGGGAAGCGGACATCAAAGAGAGCTGGTTCAAACTTGACTCTTCCTCCTGTGTAGCCTTTTCCATGACCTTAAATGGTTCCAGCTGCCAAACCTTAACCACATCCTAACTTCAACCAAGTGATAAGATGTGGTAATGGCCAAGGTTTGACTCAGAGTATAGCACTAGGAAAAAAATCACTACTCAAATGTGTTACTTAACTGTCACATGGGTATACCCTTTTCCTTATACAGTCATCACATTTAATACAATTTAAATTAGATTTTTTTACTTTTCCCCATAACCTGGGAAGATCTTGATAAAAAAATATCAGTATTACAGCAGAGCTAACTTAGGCAACAAATACAGCTTTCAGCAGTTGGCATCTGGCATGGCAATGCGGTAAGTGTATAAATGTGTGTGAATGGGTGAATAAGACATGTAGTGTAAAAGAGCTTTGAGTGGTCACAAGACTAGAAAGGCGCTGTATAAGTACAGTCCATTTACCACTAGTCTCTCTCAGATGAAACACCTGAAGACATAGATGTAGATTAATGAAGAAAATGTTCTGACGGTCACAAAAAAACTGAAACAACTCAGACTTGGTAATATCACAATCTGTGTGAATAACTCAAAGAAAGTCAGTTTTGGTTGGCTACAGGCAAAAGCCCGTTGGAGTCAGCCAGACTCAGATAGAACTTTTTTTCTTCAAACAATTCATGTTGCACATTAGGAAAACAGCAGGTTCCCAACCTCACTGTTTACTAGGATGTTCACTATGAATTCATGTCAGTAAGATTTATTACAGCCTAAACGATGGGTAAACTGTACACTGCAGATAAAACACTGGCTTTATCCTGCTCTGCATCCCTTGGGTTGGGAATCAAAATGGCTGGCCTACTGTTAGACTTTCTCATTTCACACATCAAATTGTTTGGTTGTACTGGCACTGACAAAAAAGAAAAGTAAATGCTGCAGATTGCCATTCACAATTAAGTAACTACATTGCTATTATATCATATACAGATGGCCACAGGGCAGTTTGAATATCTATAGAGGGTTAGTGTGGCATTGCATGACAACATTTTCCAAAGCCATATACTGTAAGTGTTCATTATTAAGAAAACAAACAAATATACAAAAAAATTGGGCAGTATCTTTGATTTTCATGATGGGAGTTACTTTCTCAGATAAAAGTAAACATAGGTTGTTTGATAAAGGTTTGATAAAACCTGGCTGAGGGAGGTTATCATTTCTACTGTGGTGCTGGTTGGTGTATACTCATCAGTTGGATCTATGCTGTCTCACAAACAAACACATTTCACAAGTCATTAAAAATCAGCATCTCCACAGCATTCTCCAAAAGACAAAGAGAAAAATAAACAACTGAGAGAGACAGACAAAAAGATTGCTCTCCCCTCAGATGTCTTGGGGTACATCCCAATCCCCTTAATTACATCCACCTCTCCTTCTCTTGTGCCATGTGCTTCAATTTTAGTCCCATCCACTGAGGACATGAGAAATGCAGGAAAAGATCCGAGGAAAGGGCAATTGAGGAAGCATGTTTTTAGTGAAATAAGACATTTTATTTGAAGTGACATGATAATGATGGCACATCTGAATCAGTTGTCAATCAGATGGCCTTCTCACTCCTTGCTATCAGAGCAGAAAAAAAACAGAGGAAGTAGGAATAGATGTGGGGAACAATCACATAAGAGAACTACCATGTACCACCGATTTGAACCTGTGTTACCTTCCCCCACTGGTTATAATGTACACGTGTCCAATTTTAATGTGTGTTATATGCTGTTCTCCTCCAAGTGATTGGGACTAATGGAAATCGTGTATAAAGGAGGCAAGAACACCTTCTTTCTCTTTGTTTGTGTTCTGTTTATTTTCTTATCAGTTCTGATAGAGCTTGTATGGTTGGCTTCTCTTCCCTTTGTTAAGTTTTTGAAAAATAGATGTAACACCATCTGTTTCTAAATGTTTCAAACGGTGACAGTGTGTTGTTTGTAGTGAGAAGGGAAAAGGAGAGAAAAGGAGTTGATGTACATAATGAATTAGACCAACATGAGGATGGAGGGATGAGGAGAGAGAGAATGGAATGATGATGTCAGCTAAATCTACCCGATCAATGAGGGAGAAGTGCTGAAGGTAGCTGCATTCATACTGAGAGACAGAGAGGGAGGCAGAGAAAGCATGGAGAACAGTGAGGGAGGGAGAGAGTTCAGAGATCCATGCAGGATAAGTGCTGATTGAAGAGAGAACAGTAAAAATGGAGGGACAGTCAAGTGAGGATAATGGCATTACATCACACACACACACACACACACACACACACACACACACACACACACACACACACACACAGAGTGTGTGTGTGAGAGAGAAAAAGATAGATAGATCTCTGCACATAAGGGACATGGCCCAAAACCAACATCGAATACCTGTGACCTTTGACCCCTCAGACAGTACTGCATTAAAAACTGACATGATTGTATGAAACATATCACTACATGGGCTCAGGAACACAAAAACCGCTGTCAGAAAACACAGTTCATCGATTGAATGGAATAATTGAATGATCTGTTCATAAATAGAGTCGGTGCTGTTTTTTTAAAGATATTTTTGGCCTTTTCAAGCTTTATTGGATAGAGACAGCTGAAGAGTGACAGGAATGTGTGGAGAGAGAGATGGGCAATGACATACGGGAAAGAGCCACAGGTCGGATTTGAACCCTGGGCTTCCGGCTCAGCAAGGACTGAGCCTTTGTACATGGGGCGGCTGCTCTACCAACTGAGCTAAACGCTGCCCCAAGTCAGTGCTGGTTTTTGGTTAAATATTAATCAAAGTCTTGTACTTTAAGTCTGCATGGGGTTTTAAATATTTACCCAAAACCACCTTAAGACATAGAATCATTTTTTGTGTAATCACAATGTATCAAATGACAGCATGAAAACAACCTATACCTACAGAGAATTATCACTTCATTCTGCAGCTCGCCTTAGCTTCACAGGGCTTTATAGTTTCAGCTCATGGTTTAGCTGTCCCACGCACAAGTTTATTGTTTTACCCCTAAATTCCACTGGCACGGACGCACCGCGTTGCATGTGCACCACAATCGCCGCAGCGATACACGGCCGTTCTAGTCAATGTTTTAAACCCCACCGGCTACAGAAGCCCCAGAAGCGGGCCTCTGCGAGGAATACGCAACTGTTCTATTTTTGACGGATGCCACGAGCAGCCCGCGTCAATTTACACAGAGCACCTCAAGCTGGCAGAAGCCAGACACAGAAACAGCATAGAGCAGGGGTCTTCAACCAGGGGTCCGTGACCACTAGGGGGTCCGCAGAGGCACTGCAGGGGGTCTGCCAATTTTTGTCATAATAATTGACAATTTTCACCAAAATAATGGTGAATGTGAGGGTGCAGATAATTGAGAAACTTCAAACAGCGGAGGCATTTGCACTCCAATTGGATGAATCAGTGGACATGTGCAAAGATGCACAGCTCTTGGCATATAATAACCAATAATAATTATGCATGAACTTTTTTATCAATCATGAGCACATACAGGCCAATAACCCAATATACAAACAGGTTAAAAGGGTAAAATAAAAGTTGAATAAAGTAAAAATATAAAAGTTACTTTAGGCCAGGCTTAAAATGTGACACATTTAAAAATATTAATTTACATAGGGGGGCCTCTGTTCTGTTTGTCTCTTGTCCAAGGTGTCCTTGGGCTGAAAAAGGTTGAAGATCCCTGGCATAGAGAAGCCGGTGGATTTTCAAAATAAAATACCCCATGCAAACTGCCGGTCGTAAAAACAGACAAAAGCAAAACTAATTAACTACGTAGCATATTTACACATGTAGAAGCATATTTAGAAGCACACAAACCAGGAAAATGACCAAATCTGAGCAAGTAAACAAAGTCTGGCGGGCTAAACGCTTCTGAAACACTCATACTGCTGCTTTCAGCCATGCCAGGCTACTTTTTTCAGAGCTCAGAAGACCCACTGTACGCTACGAGCTCAGCACCAAACAGAAGACAGACAAAGGAGAGACCAAAACAGGACTGGGATTGAACTTTATCAGGATGACTCAAAAATAACGTACAAGTAAAAAGTAATAAAGTAAATTAAAATGTTGTGTAACTTCTGGATATGTACATTTAATAAGCAACTGTTTTCAACCAAGTTTAAATGTTAGAAAATGTCACCATGTCATAAAAACGTACTGAAGGCAATGCTTTAACTGCCAGCAAAGAAAAAAAAAACTGATGAACTGTTGAAAAAACTGATGAAATATGTAGACAATGAAACATGTTTCTTTCCAAGCCTTAAAATCACTACCCAGACAAATGTTTATAGCCAGCATAGTAGCCATTAGTGATACTGCATCTTAATGCTCTTATTCTGGTTTCATGTGGTGGCATTGATGCTTCCTCCAACCTAAAAGACAAATTAGATCATTTGTCATTTTCTTCTAAAATAACTCAATCTTGACTATTGATCGCTTAGCGTTTTGAAATCAAGATGGGGCATCTAGCTGTGTTTGTCCTCTAATAGTGCTTTTTACTCTGAGGAGATTTTATTAAAGCTGTTTTGTGCGTTCAACTCGGCAGATGGCGAAAACTTTTTTAAAATCTTTACTGAGTTGTTGACACTAACTTGGGGATACTTTCTATGTAGAGCACATGTATAGTGCATTGTAGGGACACTCATTGAATTATAATTATGGCTACAATCACAAACACTAAATACTTTGTGATGCACTACATCAACAATTAAAAACCATTGATGTGACTTACACTGAATTATAAGTTCAGCTGTCTTATGGATGCTCTAGTTATAAACTAGAGGTTGATTGATGGGGCTTACAATACATTATTATTATTATATTATAAATATACAACTGGTACTCAGACCTCAACAACCAATTATAGTAAGGACTTTTAGTGTGCTATATTCTATTATTTTTATTTGTGTTGCATCATAAGAAGCAAAAATGCAGAATTACAAGTAACATTTGGCTGCTTTAAAGTCTGTGTGAAGTAAGAATAAATGTGTTCTGAGTTTGTCTGACCAAAGAAGAAAGTGTTATTAACCATCCAGTCACCTCCACTGTAGGTGCTGAGGCCACGCCCATTTGCAGGGACTCTCTCTCTGTCTTTCTGTCTTTCTCTGTCTGTCTGTCTGCCTGTCTTTCTCTCTCTCTGTCTCTGTCTTAATATATCATGTACCTCAGTGAAACAACACACTGTGTGGAATTGTTTTGAAAAAACCCCCAAAAAATAGCACCTGCAGCCCAGGGAGGTGCCATTACCGACACACGTAAACTTTAGATCTTTCTCAGCATATATCTACTTCTTCTTCATCTCTTTGTATTTGGGAAGTTTAAATAAAGCTGTTCATCCAGGTAAGATGCCTTCTAAGATGCTTCGAATAATAAGTTGTAGCACACTAGAAGTCCTTACTATGAGCTAGCTAGCAAGAGCTAGAGTGTAAACAAGAATAATAACTAGCATACGGAGAAGCACAGATGCTAACATGCTGAAGGCTTTTATACTGTTGTGGGTTAGGGAGGCGGGGGGGATTATGCTCAGGGTGGCCTCAACGCATCATCAAGCCACCTTTTAGGACCACCCAAAAAATCCTCATTTCAGTAATAAGTTGTTCAAAGTCTTTTCATGTCTTTTCAGCAACTATGTATTTTAAAAGAAATCTCGGATTTCCTTTACAAAGGTTAAGAATGACACCGTCATGTGATTTATTTAAAGTGAGAAAAAGACTACATACATTTTGTAAAACTTTAAACCATTTTTGCCCAGGAATTATGCTCTACAGGAAGTGTCTGTTTTTAATCCAAGTTTTATCCAAATTGTACCTGTTAGAGCTAACACTGCTGTGTGAGCTGCAGACTAATCAGCTGGTGGCTCTAGCTGGTGGCAAAAGATCAGAACAAAGACTGGATCCAGTGTCTAGAGTTTCCTGGTCTTTACTACTAATGTCTGTACTAATATCACTTGTTTGTAAGATTGAAATCTGTAAGACTGAACTCAGTGCATTCACTTTCTGCACATGTGCAGAGTCAGGCAGTAGCAGCATCACAAACATCACAAACTGGAGAAACAAGTGTGGCCAAGCTGTGCTTGGTGCCCTATGAAAACACTTCCATTCTTGTTTTTTTTCTATTTGCAGTCTGTTTCTGCAATGTGTTGTGAGTAACGTATTATGTTGTGTCTAATATGTTGTGTTTAGGGATGCTCCGATCAGCATTTTTTGCGGCCGATCCGATCAATGATCACAGGAATCATAAATCTGCCGATACCAATACCGATCACAGAATGGATGGGAGAATAATAATCGGCGGCCGATCGATCGGAGCATCCCTAGTTGTGTTGTGTGTATTTGTAGTGTATTGCTGCAAGTGTTTCTCAAGTAAGTTGAGCTCTCAGGGCCACCATCATTTTGGCCTCTTACATGAAATCAGACCTTACTGTCCACCAGTGATGGAAATGATGATTCATGAACATAGATGCATCAATATGGTAAACAGTAAATAGTAAATGGACTGTACTTATATAGCGTCTTTCTAGTCTTCCAAAAACTCAAAGCGCTTACACTACATATCTCATTCATCCATTCACACACATTCATACACTGATGGCACAGCCTTCGGGAGTTCAGTATTTTGCCCAAGGACACTTCGACATGCAGACTGGAGGAGCTGGGGATCGGGCCGCTGATCATCTAATTAGTGGACGACCCACTCTACCTCCTCAATACATTTTTTCACTTTACTTAACACATAAAATGTTAACTTATGATACTGTATGGACTACAACATACTATGAGTTCTTAGTACAGCAGATTGTTGATGTGTGTGTATAGTTGTGTATAGATAATCATATAATCAATCATCATAATGTCCAGGGCGTACCCCACCTCTTGCCCAATGTCAGCTGGGATTGGCTCCAGCCCCCTGTGAAGAAACAACTATATTTCACTTGATATACAGTACATTTGACATATTATAATTCTCAAGATCACAAATGCAAATTAAATGGCTCTTAGTTATCCAATCAGAGCTCTTTTCATCTTTATACTGTATATCCCTCCCCATTACGTCGTTCTCTCCTCTCATCACCTCCTTCCTGCCCCAGAGCTAAACAGTCTTCCACTAGGAGCTGCCTTAGCTCTGTTTGGCCTTTTAATTTGTGTTAATTGCATGTTAATCGAGCAACTTCTGCCTGAGCAGAGTAGCAGAGGTGTGTGTGTGTGTGTGTGTGGGGTAGGTGGGTGGGGAGAGGGGGTAATTAGAAAAGGTGCAGTGCTTTGTGGGTGTAAAGTGGGATTATGCAGCAGAGGGTCACAGATAGTTAACTGAAATCCTCTGAAGCTTGGCTGTAACTACTAATAATACAAGTAGGTCCAGACAGCGATTTACTATATCCACTAAATTAATATTATTAACATCAAACATTCATATCATGTTTAAAGTGACCACACACTGTAAGTTTAATGGAGAATATGTTGGAAAATTATTTGAAATGATCTGATGATTTGATGTTCAGTTAAGTAAAATCTAAGTGATCAGTCTCATAGGGTAGATTTTTTTTCTTGATTAGGGTTTCTGTGACACAGTAAAATGTCGATACAGTTCAACTGAAGTAGTCATGTTCTACCTAAGGACTATTCAGTGTCCAATGAAATAATAAGAATTTTTCATTTTAAATGTAAAGACTTCAGTCACAGCAGGTAACATGAACATGAAAATGGAAAAGAAAGCATACAATTCAACAGAGGAGAAGAACAAATTTTCTAATGACTCCAATAAATGACAGATCAATGAGTGTTTACTTTAGTTTAAAGGACCGGTGTGTTGGAACCACACATGCAGAAAGGATGTGTGCAGATCTGTTCATCTTATTTGTTTCTCATACTCATGGTAGTTGGAACCAAATATCTCAAATTACCAAAACAAAGACAGATTTCGACTGGTCTGATGTCTATGCCTTGTGTTTCTTTCTTTTTGTTTCTTTGCAGCAATTCAACCATAAAGGCCTGATTCACACAGTCTCCTTCAAACAGCTGACATTGAGAAGATTTAAAGTCTGTGAAGCATTTATGTGGGCTCTAATCTAAGGTGTTGTTAATTGTTCTGAGGTTGGTAACTGTAATGAACTTCTTCTCTGCAGCAGAGAAACCTTTTGGTCTTCCTCAGGCGGCCCTCATGAGAGACAGTTTCATCAGTTTTTTTGTGACTGCACTTATTCAAATTTGTTGAGATTTTCAGGACTAACTCATCTTAAAGTAATGATGAACAATCGTTTCTCTTCTTTGGCAGTTGTTTTCTGCCATAATATAAATTACTACAGTAGCTGAATATAGCTATTTACTGTATGCCACTGGTGGTCTCAAATGTATAGACCTTTTTTACAGCAGACATTTTGACATAAAACTATTAAAAAGGCAAGAAATTCCACTAAATAACTTTTGAAAAGGCACAGCTGTTAATTGCAAATCATTCCAGTGACACCTCATGAGTGTGCGACAAGTGTGCAAAGCTGTCATCAAAGCAAAAGGTAGCTACTTTGAAAAATGCATGAATGTTTTCTTCAAAACTTCAAAATTTTATTGTGTGACTTTATTCAGTTTATTTTATGTATTAAGGTCATATAGCCATTGGCATGAAAAAAGGTACCATTTGCATTACATTGCGATTCACATGGTGAGTCCATTACATAGTATGTGTCATGTCTTGTTAAATCATGTTTTCAGTTTCCTTATGTCTCACCTGTCTTGTCTTTTAGGTCTCCGCCTTCCCCTGTGTGTCATCCCTGCTCCCTGATTACTTGCCTCCCTCAATATGTTTCACCTGTGCCTGATTGTTTCCCCTCCCCTTTTCCCTCTGTATTTAGTCTCTGTCCTCCCTTTGTTTGTCGCCAGTTCGTCTTGTCTTGTACAGCGTCCCAGCGTCACCTTGTCTCGAATTTCTAGTTTTTTGATTACCTGATTATCGACCTTGAGCCTGTTTTTTGACCACAATTATTGCCCAACGATTTTGTACCTTTGCCTGTACATTTTTTGTACTCTCTAGCTTGGTCTAGTAAACTTTTTGAACCTCCACTTTTGTCTCTGAGTCTGCATTGCAAATCCTTTTGTGTGCCTCCTGATAGTACGAACTGGCCACAAATGGATTCGGCGGACTCAGACCCTGTGCACTCCACCATCCAGAGACTGCACAGACAAGAGGAGGGCCTGTCTGCTCTACGTCAGGAGCTCCAGGCCACGAACGCCCGGCACAAGCAGGTGCTGGCTAAGTTTGGTGAGCAACTCACCTTTTTGAGGACTCACGTTCAACAGATGTCTCACGATGCCTCACCAGGAGCCACAGGTGGGACTGTGCCGGTTTCAGCCTCCTCACCATTCTTGCCTGCGGCAGAGGGATCCTCTATGGTTTTGGTGTCATCACAGATCCCCATTCAGCTCTCACGACCAGAGAGATTCTCCGTGGACTGTCGGCCATTCCCATCACCCAGTGTCAGCTTCATTTTGAACTGCAGCTGATGTCTTTTCCCTCTGGTATGTGACACTCTACAACTCTTTACACATTAACACATTAACACATTAACCAAGACTTTTCAACAGATCACGCCGGGTCGGGAGGCTGCCCGTGCGTTGGTAAACTTGAAGCAGGAGAGAAGGAGTGTTGCTGATTACACAATTGAGTTCCGTACTATCGCCGCTGACAGCAAATGGAACCAGTTGGCACAGTATGATGCTTTCCTGCACGGACTATTTGCACCCCTGAAGGACCAGCTCACCCACTTGGACCCGCCCTCCAATCTGGACTCTGTCATAGCCCCGGCCATCAGGGTTGATAAACGCCTCGCCGAAAAAGAGAAGGAGAGGTTCCTGTTTGGTCCGTTCCAGACACCTCACTGAGGACCGGCCTCGGGTTTCCCACCGTCCTCCAGCTGAAGTGGCAGCTTCGGCCATTCCTAGAGCGCCCCCTGCTGAGTCAGAGGAGCCAATGCAATTCGGGCGCACGCATCTGTCTGCGGAGGAGCGGCAGCGACGCCTGCTGGAGGGCCGGTGTTTTTACTGCGGTCAATTGGGCCATCTTCATGCTTCCTGTCCTGCCAAAAGGTCGGGCTCACCAACGAGGGAAGTATTGTTGAGTCAGGCCAACCTGCCTGAAATCCCATCCCGTCCGTCTACCATGGTAACAATTTCCTCTGGTTGTTTTACAGGGTCTCAGGCGGTGCTGGTGGACTCCTAATTTTATGGACCGAGGGCTTGCTGAGAAGCTCATATTCGACCATTTCCCTCTGCCCAAGCCATTGCAGGCCACCGCACTAAACGGTCGTCTGATTTTTTGATTTGGGTTTTTTTGATTTGGGTCACTCACGTCACTCAGCAAGTCCAAGTAACCTTCCCGGACCACCACACTGAGACCATACCTTTTTGTTTGTTTGTTTTGTTTTTGTTGTTTTTTGTTTTGTTTTGTTTGTTTCAATCACCACAGCACCCCCTAGTGTTAGGATTCCCGTGGTTCATGAAGCATAATCCGGTTTTTGATTGGAGATCAGGCCAAGTTATCAAGTGGGGAGTTGACTGTGTGCAAGACTGTTTTTTTTCAAGATGATTCTGTTCTGCTCGTAAAGATCTCTGGCATTCCTTCAGACATTGACCCTGACTACCCCAATCTCTCTAAGGTTCTAGTGTTACCTAGACCTAGAGGTGTTCAACAAGTCTCGTGCCACCTCTCTTCCCCCTCACAGACCTTATGATTGCGCCATAGACCTCCTGCCAGGCATCTTCTCACCCAAGGGGGGTCTTTACTCCCTTTCTCTGAAAGCAGGAATCATCAGACCGTCATCCTCCCCGGCTGGGGCTGGGTTTTTCTTTGTGGACAAGAGGGACGGCTCTCTTCGGCCCTGTATTGACTACAGGGGTATAAATGAAATCACCGTCAAAAACAGGTACCCAGTCCCTTTGATATCCTCAGCATTCGAACTGTTACAAGACGCCAAGGTATTCACCAAGCTGGACTTGCGCAATGCTTATCATCTGGTGCGCATTAAGGCGGGGGATGAGTGGAAGACTGCATTTAATACCCCCAGCGGACACTATGATTATTTGGTAATGCCTTTTGGTTTGACCAATGCCCCTGCTGTTTTCCAGGCTCTAGTGAATGATGTGCTCAGATGTGGAACAAGTTTGTTTTTGTGTATCTAGACGACATCCTAATCTTCTCCCCAAATGAGGCCACCCACCAGATACATGTTCGTCAGGTTCTGCATCAGCTCCTCCAACACCAATTCTTTGTCAAAGCAGAGAAATGTCAGTTCCATGTACCCACAGTGTCATTTCTAGGGTTCATTGTATCTGAGGGGAGGATCCAGATGGATCCAGAGAAGGTCAAGGTGGTCGCTGAATGGCCCATACCTGAGAACCGTAAGCAGGTGCAATGTTTCCTGGGTTTCGCAAACTTCTACAGGAAGTTTGTGCGGAACTTTCAGCACTGTGGCCGCTCCATTGCATGAGCTGACCTCCCCCAAGAATAGGTTTGTCTGGTCTTCCCTGACAGACCAGTTTCAACAAGCTGAGACGGGCCTTCACTACGGCTCCGGTCCTTGTGCTCCCAGATCCTCACCGGCAGTTCGATGTAGTGGTGGACGCTTCTAACATCGGGGTGGGGGCCATCCTGTCTCAGAGGTCAGTGAAAGACAAACTTCACCCGTGTGCTTTTCCCGTAAACTGTCTAGCTCAGAGCAAAACTACGATGTGGGGGATCGTGAGCTGCTGGCCATAAAGGCAGCCTTGGGGGACTGGAGACACTGGCTGGAGGGAGCAGAGCAGCCGTTCTTGGTCTGGACGGACCACAAGAATCTTGAGTACATCCGCAGAGCCAGGAGACTGAACCCGAGACAGGCCAGGTCGAATTTATTTTTCACTTGGTTCAACTTTGTTGTGACTTTTCGTCCTGGCTCTAAAAATGCAAAACCTCATTCTTTGTCTCATTCATCATCCCGACACCTCACCTAAGATCCACATCTGAAGGTAACACCACGATACTCACTGTAGTTGACCGTTTTTCTAAAATGGTACGCTTCTTCCCCCTTCCCAAGATCTCCACTGCAAAGGAGACGGCTGCGGTGGTCTTGAACAATGTGTTCCGGATCCATGGGTTTCCCAGGGATGTGGTGTCAGATCGGGGGCCCCAGTTCATTTCAAGATTTTGAAAGGAGTTCTGTTCTTTGGTGAGGGCTAAGGTCAGCCTCACTTCCGGATACCACCCACAGTCGAATGGTCAGACTGAATGGCTGAACCAGGAGCTAGAGACTGGTCTTCCCATACTCTCCTCTCAGAATCCCTCCTAATTGTCTCGACAAATATTGTGGGTTGAGTATGCACACAACACACTACCTTGTGCCTCTACTGGCTTATCTCCATTTGAATGTGTGTTTGGGTTTAAACCGCCTCTGTTTCCTGCCTCTGAGGGTGAGATGTGTGCCTTCTGCTGTGGCCCTAGTCCGGAGGTGCCGGCGCACCTGGCTTAACGCTCGTCGAACCCTGTTAAACACATCCAGCACTTACAAGAAGGCTGCTGACTGCCATAGGACCCCAGTTGTCACCAGTTCGTCTTGTACAGAGTCACCTTGTCTCGAATTTCTAGTTTTTTGATTGCCTGATTATTGATCTTGAGCCTGTTTTTTGACCACGATTATTGCCCAACGATTTTGTACCTTCGCCTGTACATTTTTTTTTTTTAAACTTTTTGAACCTCCACCTTTTGTCTCTGAGTCTGCATTGCAAATCCTTCTGTGTGCCTCCTGATAGTATGTGAAATAATACTTTTCAAAGTAGCCAGTGCATCACAAATCCCTACAGAGTATGTTTCTCTTGTTGATCCCTGTTCCACTGGAACCTTCCACCCAGTGCATGTGCACAAGGAGCTGTGTCTCCGAGTCTTTGTTTAAGCTTAGCATGGAATGGATTAGCTTAAGGCTGTAAGGCCTATTCTGCCTCAGCCAAAGAGCTAAAATCTGTTGCTGCCCTTCATTTTTTTTCTTTTTCTTTTTCTGTGGTCGCCATGCCTCCATTATCCATGATGTGTGAGTAGCCAGGCAGGAAGAGGAAATAATTACATGAACATTATCATACACAAGCAGCCCGAGCTTCCTCTATTGTCACCACAGAAACAGTCCTGCTGTGTTTGTGTGTGTGTGTGTGTGTGTGTGTGTGTGAGAAGCAGCCAAAACTGCCTCAAACACCTTCAACTGATTACACACCCAGTTAGATCTTCCAGGTTTGTGGATACTGCATTTTTGAGTGAGTGTGTGTGTGTGTGTGTGTGTGTGTGTGTGTGTGTGTGTGTGTGTGTGTGTGTGTGACTTGTTGAGCTCAGCAGTGCGCCTGCGCCTACCTCTCTGGAAGGAAGGAAGCTATGGAAGCTGTCAGATTTGAGCACCACCAGACAGGTAGATTACAAATGGCTATAAAACCTTCCCAAGTCAGATGTACACACAAACACACACACATGCAAGTGTGGGTTTCATATTTAACTCATGTTTCTGTTCAAAAGGTCTTAAACACACAGGATGTCAATGACATTACATGTGACAGCTGTGGCGAAAACTACATGAGTTAAAGAGTGAACGACTCTGGACAAGACAATGAATGAATGGGCTGTCTGCGAACATTACACCACAACCACTCATAATGGGAAGGTCAATGGACAGGAGTCAGTGATCAAAGATCAAAGACGACATTTGCATTCAACACCAGAGATCATCTTTGAATAGAGACACCGGTTACCAACTTGTCCATATTTGATGACCACCAACATTAAATATGACAATCGAGCTTCGAGTTCATCCACTGAAGAAGAGGCACAATCTCCAATGCTTAATAAAAATGATCTTTCTTTCATTTGAATTTAAGTGATTTTTCCTCTTTGAAATGTATCAATGAAAAAGTTTGTGCAAAAAAAAAAAAAAAATCTAATCAAGTGAGGTACAAATACTGAACTACGATTTATAAATATCCTTGGTTTCCACCTCTGAAGAAAATTCAACTGAAATGACAACATGGTGGAGAATTTCAAGTCAAGGTCTTTCCATAGAAAGCCAGTATATTATCAAAGCTATTTTACCATACATCCACAGATGTAATGAAATTGCATCAATGTTGGGGAAACTCAGAAGCAAGACTGATATTAATAAATATAAATTTTTTTGTTAAAAAAAATAACATGTTGGTCTGACACAATGAACGTGTATATGGTGTCTTTTTTCTTCATCCTGCAGTAACTATGTCTCTTGACAGTAACAGTTACAGCTTGTGACAAACTCTCCACAGTGACTGTAAAACACTCCCAGTAATGCTGACTACCATGTCTCCTCTCGCTGGACCCCTTTCTGCCATCACTGTCTATATACTCCTATACCTTCCCAGCATGCTCCAATCTTATTGCCTGACAACTTGAAGGCTCCTCAACTAGAGACAAGTGGCAAAGCAGTTAACTATAGTGTGGACATTCTTTACACTACCTGTGTGTACTGTGTGTACGCATGTGTGTGTGTTTGCAATTCTGAATCAATGAAATGCAAGTGAAATATAGATAATTTGTCAGTGACATACAGTCACAAATCTTCCCCTGCTGTGCATGTGTGTAGATATGTGTGTGTACTTATAGTTCATCCATGCATTTGCATTTGATCTTACAGTGAAAGCCCAAGTGGTGACTAAAACCTTTAAGTAAAATCTAACTGT
This sequence comes from Miichthys miiuy, assembly GCA_036365135.1. Classification (NCBI taxonomy): domain Eukaryota; kingdom Metazoa; phylum Chordata; class Actinopteri; family Sciaenidae; genus Miichthys; species Miichthys miiuy. Next base: position 3,881,160 of record CM071623.1, on the reverse strand, counting down.
TCTTTTATCATTCTGTCTATCTTCTGGATCTCATTTACTTTCTTGTTTTATGCATTTTCAAATTTTAAAGCTCTTATTGCGAGTAGAGGGTTGGGTACTTTTTTCTTTTAAGTTTTAAGTTTCATCTTGTGTGAAGAAGTATGGTGTCAAAGAAACTTCAGAAATACAGTCAAGAGTCAGTGAGAGAGGTTTCACTCTCAGTTTCCTGCATGCTTCCCAGAGTGCCACCCAATTTTTATTAATATGTGGTGTGTGAATGTGTATGCGTCGTATGTAGTGTGTGTTTTCTACATTTTTTAAAAATCATTTTATATTATTTTATTGTTGCTTTATTTTATTTATTATTATATGTATCTATCTTATACATATCTATCGAATGTCTTTTATGTATCGTTTAACTTTAAATTCTTAATTATTTTATACTGTCTTGTCTTTTAAATGTATTTTGCCATGACCATGTTCTTTAATCTTATTTATTCTGCTTTGTTGGTTCTTCTGCTGCTATTTTTCCTGAGTATCCTGTTTGTGCCTGTCTGTCTAAAAAGTCTGTTTTTAAAAGGCGCTATAAAATTAAAGTTATTATTATTATTAGTAATACATTCAAGCTCAACATGTCATTAAGTGGGACAGTCTCCACAAACAAAAATACAGCCAATACTATGCTGCAAATTGTCTTATTAACAGTGCAAGACAGTCACAGTGGAAACACTGTGACGTAACCCTACATAAAATAAAGGCCAACAGTGTCTGCACTAGAGTGTGCCTCAAAAACACATTTATTTTGCAGAGGCAGTGCACTATGCTCTGCATGACAACTTAAATTAATACTTCTGACTGACCATGCTCTAGCAAGGTCCCCAGATGATCAACCATCAAAAGTTCTAAATAGGTTAAAGAATTCTTTAACAGATAACAAATCAAAACTTTTAATGCTCAGCCTGTCATGGTCCAGGTGACGTCATCACACATTCAACACAACAAGCTGTGATGTCTATGCCACTGTTGGTAAATTCACCTATGTCCTCCAGTTCAAGGGGTCAGCAACAAAGCCCCTGCATACGCACAGGTGACATCATCACGCATATACCACAACATGCCGGGATGTCCATGTCGGTGCCTGTGGTTCAAGAGGTAGAGCAGGTCGTCCACTAATTAGATGATCGGCTGTTTGATCCCTGGCTCCTCTGCATGTTCAAGTGAGATACTAAACCAACTTGATCCCAAAGGCTGCGTCATCGGACTGTAAATGCATATAAATGGCTGTCACTTTGAATGATGGTGCTATACAAATACAGTCCATTTAAAGCAGGGGTGTCCAAACTGTTCCACAAAGGGCCGGTGTGGCTGCAGGTTTTCTTTCCAACTAAGCAGCAGCACACCAGACTCGACTCATTTAATCAACTGATCTCTTCGGAGAGTTGATTGGTCAAACTGTGTGCTCTTGGTTGGTTGGAACAAAAACTTGCAGCCACACCGGCCCTTTGTGGAACAGTTTGGACACCCCTGATTTAAAGGGTCAATAGACCTTTTCACAGCAGCCATATTTACATGGAACAGCAGGGTAATTAAAGGTGTTACCAATGATACTAATTAAGGTTCTGTTTCGTTTTCGAAATTGGTCTTGAACCGTAGTCTCACACTGCCAGACTTGTCTCCACACTCCAGTACTGTGCCGATGATGGAGAAATCTACCCAAACAATAGGTGAAAGTTAAGTCAACACATGACCTTCTAACACTATTACCTCGAAACCCCACCAAGCACGTCTCTGTCACGTTGCGGCCGCCATGCTGTTTTGGTCTGTCCTCCACACGACTCTTAACCCCACTGGGAGTGTTTCAGAGGAGTGGAGGCCCGCTTCAGGGATGCATCTGAACTGGACTGCGGCAGGCCTGTTGGGCTTTGAAACATTGACTAGAACAGCTGCATATAGCTCTGGGCCGCCACGGCGCACACAGAACACGGTTAATGGTATCAAGCAACATCACTGTTGCTCACCATTTTAAATTTGAAAACCCTTCATTAACTAGAAATTTCAGGGCCCAAAACAGGAATTCCAGGGCCCTCCATTGTACTCTCATCAACAGCAACAGCAGCCCAGGGCAATAACAGGATTGGGACACTCGCTCCCGCTCCTGGTGCCGTGCCAGAGCCCTGCAATGCTCACTTCGAGCAATCACTCAGTTCATTCTAACAGGGACTCCTGGCATCAAGATGCCAGTGTCCACAGCCATCCACTTCAAGCAACCACAGCAAGGTGGCTCCATTTCTGACCCATCTTATTTCTCAGATGACACCATAGGACTGTACCAAAACCATTACTCTGGTCAGCTTACATTCATCTTTACTCCAAAACCCAACCCCTGCTGAATCCCTTTGAGATCCATCTGTGTACAAATTGTCACTCAGCTCTTCTACATTCTCCTGTCCAGCATTTCTCCTGTCCACTACTCTGGTCACTCCTTCAGAATCTGAGCTGTCACCTGTGCCTCCTGCAAAAGAATTCCAGAACACTTAATACAAATCTTGGATGGTTGGATCACTGCTTCATTTACTGAGAGATCTCAGATCCACCCCATCCTATCTCAAGCTTTTGAGGGTCCATCGTGCCTGGGTGCTATGGCAGATTCCCCATCAAAGCTTCCCCACAACGCAGCAACAGACCAGTTCGCTCTTCACTCCCAATCTTTTGACTTGTAAATAAATCATTTAAACATATCTTGTCAATGTTCTGGTCCATGCTACTGAATTGACAGTGACATTAATGGAAAGACTACCACATGCTCAGGAATACACATTACAGAGAGATATATTACATTTGTATTTTGTTTCAATTTCTTAAGACAGCAATATATCTCTCATATAATTATAATTTGTTAGAAGAAATCAGTTTAATATACAACGAAATATTGTGAATTAAATAATGCGCTTCTCTGTTGTAAAGGAGATGTAAGAGGCTTAGCATACATTTATATTCATATTTATTATATATTGTTATTGTAGTGCATGGCAAAAAAGAAAAGATATAGTCATAACTTTCAATCCTTATTGATGCCAATTTTTTCTTGATTGAAAATACAGCCAAAGACGGCAAAGACTACATTCTGCATGGTTCATAAAGATGCGCTTAGTATAAACTGCAGACTCACCGTTACTGTGTTAGCTGTGAGGATGGGGGTATTACTGTCGTTTCCCGGTTGCTCGTTCTGAGTGTGTGTTGGCGTGTACAGCGCCAGGGCGTGCTCAGCCACTGTGCTTGATCCTGTGTAGTCAGCCTGTGGATGGGTGTGGGACGTGGCGTATTCAGCTGGGATCCCATTCTGTGGTGGAGGAGGGTACTGGGATGGTGGGAAGGGTTGGGCCATGGCTTCAGGGGGAGCTGGGGCCTCTTGGTTGCCCTGCATTGATAGATAGAGATACGGAGAGAGGAAAGAGGAAACAAAAAACAAAAAAAGGAAAACCAACAATTTAATGAGGATTGATTTCCTGTCGTTTAGTTGTCTGAGTTGTGATGCAGCCTATCAAATCTGTCTCAAGTTTCAAATTAAAATGTAGACTGATTGAAACACTCCTAATGTTGATTTCTGCAATTAGAATTTGAGACAGTTGGGCCAATGACTGGCAGGCTCACCATCGCAGTCTGCAACAGGTTTTTGAGACATAAAACTTCCCACTGAAAGGGATAACTAAGAAGAGAAACGCAGGTGCCTGTCTACTAAGGCTGAGCAATTTTATCGATCCTGCGATACATATCGATATTTTGTTTCCCCAGAAAGTATCGATTTTTCAGCCGCATCGATACATTAAGTCCTATTCAATTCCCCTGTGTTACGCCTGGCACTCTGCTCGCTGCCCATTTCCCCCGTTGGCTTTGCAGGAAGAGCGATTAGGTCAGCCAGCCGCTAGTCTCGCTGTAGAGCATTTCTAGCAGGTTACCCGTCTAGATACTCTTTTTACACAGACGCTGACATCTTCCTCTTCCTGTTTATGCAGTCAGAGTGAGGAGATTCAAGAGAATGGTGGCGAACATACATCCAGCACCTTCATGCTTAAAAGCAGAAGTGCTCCCACCACTTCAGGTTTAGGATCGGGCGGATCCGCCCAAAAACTCTAAAGTTTTCTGTTATATCTGTTAATATCTCCGGAACGGAGATGATGGAGAGATGTGTTTTTTTGCACTGTTTTCCTGAGATTCCACTAAAGACGGAGATTTGCAGTTTGTGTCTGTGTCGGAGACACTTCCTTGTTGTTCCACGCCACCGCATAAAAGACCAATCGAAAATAGATGTTCGGCAGACTGAAAGTGCAGACAATGAATGGACAAACGTTACTAGGCAGACTAGTTTCTTTTTCAACCAATCAGTGGAGGGTATCTATGATGTATTCTAGCCAATCAAAGGACTCTGGGGTCTTGGGGGGGAGAGACAACAGAGAGAGCTGTAGAACAGAGTGCAGAGGTCAGGGAGCACACAGAGCAGAGTAACAGAGTAAAGTGACTGCAGAGTGACAGAATAACTTCATAAATGCTATTTTTTTTATTGAATGACAGGTTCCCCTCAACTTTCTGGAGGGTCTTTGCTTTGCTAAGTGGCATGCCTGAGGAAAACGAGGCAAAAACGCATTCACATATTTGGTTGAAAAACTGCATATATATGTCAGGCAAAGTCAGGCAAAAACTCTTCACTAGTACTGTTTGAGGTGTGATATGACAAAAATCAGATTCATTTTGTCCAGCATTTGCAAGTTGTAGATTCTCTGTCCAGTCAGAGTATCGAATCGTATCGAATTGAATCGAATCGTATCGAATTGAATCGAATCGAATCGTATCGTTGGCTGAATATCGTGTAACGTATTGTATCGTGAGATTAGTGTATCGCTACTGTCCTACTGTCTACATTTTGATACGAATAATAGCAACTTTATCTTGGCTTGGTTTCGGTAATGGTCAAAGCTTTCAATCAAAACTAGCAGGCAGAATTCTGGGGTCAAGGCCTCAGTATCCTTAAAACAAAGTGTTCATCAAATCTAAAAGCATTTGACGCACCCTTTCTCATGGTGGAATCAGTGGGTTGAGTCTGAGCATTTTTGTAACTTTCTGAAATAGACAATCCAACAATTATCTAGTCATAGTTTAGTCTAGTCTAGTTTGCATAAAGTCACGTTTATGCAACCATTTGTAAGGTAAGGTGATGTGAAAAAGTAAGTTTGAAACGGTCAAAATATTTTCACGTCTGCACATGAATACTTATGTCATTCTTTAGGTGTAAAACACCATGAATACAATAGCAGGATTTGTGCCCCAAATAGATAGATATGCACAATACCACATAATCGCAGTCTCCCTGGTTTGGGAAAAACCCCACACGTTGTTTTCTCGCCTGGATTTATACAGTTTGCTATAAAGTAAAGCAAGGCAAACGTGTTAACTACTAATACTAGTAATACTACTAACACAAAAACTGAAGAAAGTGTGATAAAAATATGTGTACCTCACCATACTTTAAACAAAACACAGAGTTTTCAAGAGTACCACCGGGGCCAACGCGGCCGGTCTAGTCAATGTATCAAACCCCATCCGCCGTGGTCCAGTTCAGAACCGTCCCAGAAGTGGGCCTCCGCTTGGCTCCACAATGAATACGTGGCTGTTCTATGAAATGCTCCAGGTGGGGTTTGAAGTCACGTGCAGGGAGGACCAAAACAGCGTCACAGCCGTGACGTGACAGAGATGTGTCTGGTGGGGTTTCGGGGAGGAGATAAAACCAGATCGTAACCAGAGTAAAATGTTGTTTGTATGGGTTGGGTGCCAAGTTCACTGACTGTTTTATTATTTTTACAAGAGCATAAATTCCAATGATTTATGAGATATGAATTTTATGATTCGTTTCCCTTCTTTTTAAATTCATGCCATAATTCCCACTTGTTAATGATCTTTTTTATCCTGAATTTTGTAAAATAAGAGCTATAAATGAATCACTGGTAAACCCTCTGATGTTAAATAATGATAACTGTAGTGATGTCTTACAGGTACATGTGATGAATTTGTGGTATAGAGAATGCACAATGGTCATGCATAATGACAGCTGCTCTGGCACTGAGTGGTTGAGCTGTTTCTACTTAGGGTTTTATATATATTGGAGGATGGTGGGGACATGTTGGCAGTTTAGTTTGGCAGAGATTGTATATGTGGACATATGTGGAACATGAGACAAAGGGGCAGGGACAGGAGAAAAGTTACTCAGTTCTGTATTTTTTGTGTATACAACACCATTTAGTCATAATGTGAGACTGGGAGATATGACATAGGAAATAATCAAACTACCCGTCTGTCCATCAATAAACACCAAAATAGATAAATCAAACAGAAAATACAACACAAAGTATTGTGTGTGCGTGAGAGAGGGTGTATCTTTTGTTCATGGCCAGAGAAATATATTGGTTTTATTTGTAGATCAGAAGTCTGATCGCGAAATAAACCCTCTCATCCACTCTGAAATGTTTCTGTGGAAGTTCCCCGCACAAACACTCAAACACACTGAGTGACAAACATGTAGACCAAAAGAAAGCGATGCAAATTACATCCCTTACAGAGATGAGAAAGATCAATTAACTGATACTCTTTTGACAACCTCTTTTGAAATCCATGTTTCTAATAAAAGCTGGCATTTTCCCTCTCTTCTCCCTTTTTCTTCATTTATTCATCACTTCGGATGCTGTGATTCCTTTTCTCCTCCCAATCAAGGTGAATATCCTGCTCTTTCACCCCTGTCCTGGCTCTCCTTATAATTTACATGCCTGTCAGATAATCATTTCCTCCAACCGATGATGATGAATCCATCTGACATATTAACACCCTGCTTTTCTTCTACACTCTTCCAAAACTTGATGGAAAATGGCTTGTAAATGTAAAAATCAATCACAGCAACTTTTTGAGGTGGGATGAGGCTCTGACCTTAGCTGTTTCCAATAGCGGTATTGAAAGCTGGCTATTCTTATGCATGGAGATTGATGGCGTTGAGCATAACAAAGCAGTTTACCGATGGCTCACCGACTGTAGCCACATTGTTCCTGGCAGAGAGTCATCGTCGACTTCCCAGGCAGAGAAGCGTTATGCTCAATTTAGGGTTTACTTAGGCTCACTTCACATACAGATGAAGAAAAATATAAATCTTCAAATGAGTCATCAATAATAAATACAGGTCTTTGTTGTGCTTGTTAGATTTGGATGCAAGTAATGCTTTTTTGAACAGTTTGTGATGCCCTAACAGCTGAAGTGAACACTCTACTCACTCAGTGCAAACACACACATAAACACAGATTCACACGTATAGGTCTTTTCAAACTTTCGTGACAATTGCAGCCTGTAGTCATTTTGTATATCCTGCCTTATAGCTTCAACTGTGTAAATGTGTATGATCTTTTGAATAATAGTGCAGAATCTCTTTTAGGTGTCAGTATTTGAAGTGTAAAACATGTTGCTGATATCTTGGAGTTCATTTAGTGTTTTTCTCCTTAAGGCTTGTTTTAATAAATAAATATTAGTCCATGAAACTCTGTTGGCTCTAATAAAGTGCTGTGAACTGGGATCAAAGTCAAACAAGTCAAGAAACAAGAGCACTGTCAGTTGAAAAATTAGCACACAATAAACCTTTCTTATGTATGATGATAACAGTGTGACTGGCTGACAGCAGATTTTTACTGCAAAATTAATAGAAAGTTCTCGGCTAAACAGTTTCTGTAACTCAATACAATCTCTCATTGAGGGTTTCCTTCATTGCATTTTATGAAAATGTAAAATGTGCTCCTGATGTTTATTACCCTATTAGAGCAGAAAGTTGAATCTGCTACAGACTGGAATATTAGAATTTTAACCCTTTATGAAATAATTCATTTAAGCTTTGTGGCCTGGGAAAAGTCCTGGTTCACTCAAACAAGGAGCCATATTGATAGACCTCCCTTCCTCACAGCATCGATAAAGACCTGAGCTGATATATAGCCCCACCTGGTCAATATACACACCGGAGACGAGCACACATACACTAACACAAACACCAGCAGCCATGACCAAAGACAGTCAAGATAAGTAATGGCAGCAGAATGTGTGAAGTAAGAGCTGCAGGGAAAGTGCTTTACCTTTTATTTTAATATGCCGAAATCATGAGCTGATGTGATACATCTCTATATGCATGCACAGACACACACACACACACACACACACAGCCATGTTCATGAGCTGAGCTGAAGACGGTTTTGTTCTGCAGGGGTTTAAGGCAGCAAAGAGTGTGCAGGCACAGAGGCTGAGGGAGTAAGAGAGTTAGAGAGAGCCAGAGGCACAGAGAGAGAGCGTTAGAGTCAGTGAACTTCCATCATCCATCAAAGTGACTGAGGCACTGACACACTGAGACATCCCCAGATCCTTGTCGACAAATTGTGCTGGTAAATGATTTCTCCTATCAGCTAAATCATACTATCCATCCCTCTTTTCTTCTATCCTTCCATCTATCTTTCTGCATCAGCTGTATCTCTCTCTCTCTCTCTCTGAAAGGTTTAGATTTGAGTCAGATTCATGACTTCAGATCCAGAAATACCTGCAGTTGCACGTTGATTTTAAAACAAGTGACAGGTGACTTCACTTGGACTCATTTTTAAAAAAATGCACTCTTTGTTTTCCTAATATATTTACTTATACACTGCTATACTTTGAATCAGACAGGGAAAGGTGTACATAACAGATGTAAATCCCAAAAATACCAAAACACTCTCCTACCATGTACAAATTGTGGTGTGTGTATTCATATTCAATATCTACAATATGACCCAGACGAAAGGATGAATAGAGAGGAGGATGTTAAGTAGTAACAGATAGATGTCAAATGAATGCACATGCACACACACACACACACACACACACACACACACACACACACACACACACACACACACACACACACACACACACAGCATGCAACAACAACAGTTGTGGAACGGACACACTTATACATACACATATAGACCACAGAGTTTGTGCATGGTCCAGCTGCTGTGACACGTACACCCCCATAACAATTTATTGTTCCAGCTTGAAAGAGACAGCTAATGAAGATTGGGGCCTGTGAGGCTAATCATCCACAGACATGCAAATATGAACACACAGATGTGAAGACCTAAAACTGCAAAAAAAAGGTTGTCATATGACCTTAGACATAAAAAAAGGAAAATAAATGTTGCATTCCCTGAACGAGACATGCAACTTCCTCTAAGAAAGAAATCATGTAGAATGCATAGTTGTATTTAGAAGCCTATTAAAAAGTGAACCAACAGTCAGCCATGTACACATACACATTCAGACAGACTGTAGTCTTTTGCCTAATGCAGCTATTTTGGCCAGGCTGTGTAAACATGCCAGAAACTTGCTGCTTTAGGGGGCAATTAATATTGATGTACACTGCAGACATCAGACAGAAAAGAGGACAGAGGGAAAGAAAAAGATGGAGGGAGAGGCAGATCGGAGGAAAGGCGAGGGAGCACTCTCCCAAAACATTGCAGACACTGTCAGTAAACAAAAGCAAAAGCCTACCTGTTGTCTCACCTAAAAGGTGGAGGAAAGGAAGGTTGTAGTGAAGACTTGAAATGAACACCTTTTGGTAATCCATGTATTACTCCATGTGATGCAGTCAGTGTGCTCCACATAATGTATATGATGGACTGATTTTCTATTTTGACATGACCAAGTTTTTACTAATCCAAATTTGACCTGTTTTTAATAAGACTTTGACTTCATTTCCAGATGCAAATACAATCTGAGCAGCCAGACCACATCTGGAAGTGTGTGCATTAGTCCTAACCCACATACTGTGGTCACCTGCCAATATTTAAGTTAAACTTTTAAATGACTTTTCAGACTGTCTGTTTTGCTTTGTTTTTTAAATGCAGAGTTCTCTCTGAGCAACAAATTCTCCTGACTTTGATCTTTTCACACCATACCATGGTTTTCGTCATTGAATGGAGTGTGCTCATCTGTCATCACGACACCTTTGTACAAAGTGTGGTCGTGTGCTCACAGGTAGTGTTTGGTACTGTACAGTGATCAAACTTTCATACTGGATCTGCTAATGAACACCATGAGATGTGAATGAAAGCAGTGAAAAAAAGGATTTATTTGAAGTTAAGCATTTTAAGGGAAAGCATGAACATCCTTTATTGGCCCAGTTGAATAAAATATTTTTAACCCTCATCAACTCAGATGGTAACAACAAATCGCCACATAAGAGCTACAGCGACCCTCTCTCTTCTAATGGAGGAAAAGCATCAGCTGCTCACCCTTCCAGTTTTCAGGACACAAACAGCTGCATGTCAGAAATATACTTGAGGGAAATTTAAAGTTTAACACTCCTGTTTTCATTTTCTTATTTTTCCCTGCTGAAGCTTGACTGATTGCTGAACATCTCTTTAGCTCCATAACTCAACTTTGTCTCAATCATTTTCTTGCTGTGACAGTGGCTTTTTAAAATTGTTAATTAATTAACGTGTTATTTCCTCCTGGCAGCCTGACTATTATTTAATTCAGGCACCATTAGGCCATCCTGTTTTCAGGTCCTACTCCAGCGAGGGCCACTGTACCAATGTTGCCGTCAATAGGTTAGTCCGCCACTGACTATAAATCTGCCTCGACAATGGCAGCTGGAGGAGTACATCCAGTAAGAGAGACCTGCAAACAGCACACACTGACACACGCTCACACGCATGCACGCACACACACACACACACACACACACACACACACACACATTACTACACTATTATCTATTATCCAGATAAACATGCCACACTGGTCATATAATCATTAAATAATAACATTACATCGGAAATATACTATTACATTATGCAGCATGAAATAGCCTCCATAATACAGTCATGAAAATAAACTCTTCTATGCTAAAAAGACACTAATTCTCCATTTGGTTCAATTATGGAGAAATGAGTAAGCTGCATACTCAGAGAGAGAGCAAAGAAAAGGAGAAGAAAGATGGAAAATCAGCGAAAAGGTACGTCTCTAAAGAGGAAACAAACACAATATATATTTTACCAGTGCAGCTAACTAAATGTTAGCCAACACAAACTGCCATAATCATCATCATCATCATCATCATCATCATCATCATCATCATCATCATCATCATCATCATCATCATCATCATCATCATCATCATCATCATCATCATGAGGGTAGCTGTGGCCCTGCAAACTCACTGGCTTGAACACAGTCTTCCATGAATATCAGTGTGTGTGACAGTGACCCAGTCCCTGTGAGTGAGTTATGCTCAAGTGTGTGAGACATGCTCACACACACACACACACACACACACACACACACACACACACACAGAGGTAACGGAATCTAATTTAACACTCGGCTGAGCAGAGATTGGCCGACACTCCCAGTCCCTCACCGCCAAACAGGGACACTCCACAACCCAGTCCCTGTGTGTGTGTGAGTGTAGTGTGCGTGTGTGTACAATGATAGCTATAGAACAAGAAAGCCAGGGAGAGAGAGTGAACGAGAGAGAAATCATGTTCATGAAGGAGTAGAGCAGCAAGGCTGGTTGAGAGGAGGGACTGTTTAGGATTCAGAGTGTGTCGCAGGTCTGCTGGCTGCCAGCTCCCTCTAGGCCTGCTACATGATATTCACTAACCCCTGTAACAATGGCAAACATATGTAAATCTGCCTGTGTGCCCAATTCAATCAGACCCCGGCACAAAGCCACCGACACCACCAGCACACCCAGCAGAAGCGGACATGTTCAGGGCACACACTCAAAAATAGAGGGAAGCTCTGCAAACGTTTGAATTTGTGTGTGTGTCAGTTTATTCAGAGAGGCCTACACTCTTGTGCCTGGCATGGCGATGCATTTTGGTTGTGCTCGATCATGGCTGTTCTAGACAATGTTTGTGATTCCAGCAGAAGAGCTGCAGTATGTTTCTCATCTCTCCACTTTACTCTGAGATTACGTGGCTACTCATGCCATGTCAGGCAGCACAGAGCAGATCCAGCCGGAGAAACAGCATAGAGAATCATAGAGAAACAAAAACAAAAACAAAAACAAAAAAAAACATGCTATGCAGACTCCAAATCATCAAAACATACAAAATGTAAACTATTTCACTATATAGCCTAGTTACTCATGGTAGAAGCCCATAAACCAAGGAAAAATTACCAAATTTGTCTGGTGGGTAAAATGCTCCACTTCTGAAAAAACAAACGTGAAATGGAAAAAAAAAAAAAAAAAATTTAAATGAAATTTAAAATATCATTTTCAAACTAAATGTGGCTGGGCCTATCACAGCCATCAAGCTTAATATAAAAGTCAATAAACAAACTGTGAAACTAGACAGAACAGAACTGATCAAATATGAACCTTTGTCACCAAGCCGCCACTATTTTCTGTTTATTTGTTACACTAAGCTATCCCAGTCATCACAGAAGTAATTGTTTTAAATAGACTTATGTTATTGTCACATTGTGATTTCAGATATCTGAATTAAATCAAATGAAAAATATATCACAGCAGACTTTGCAAATACCATATCTATGTCCCAAGAATAGATACAACATCGTACCTCGTAGCACTAATCACATATCGTGTCCAAACTTTGCAAAATGTTTCACTCATATGTTAGAGGAAAAACACACACACACACACACACACACACACACACACTAACAGTTAATTCACACTGGATGTCTCTGATCTCATTATGAGGAGGCAGTGAGAATCAGCAGGGCCCTAAGTGTATCATGATCAGAGATAACAGCAGCTGGAAAACTATTAGCAATCTACAGCTTCCCTTTGGGACTCAACCAGATATCATCAGCCCTTATGAGCCACCACTCTCATCTCCATAATGACTGGTCTCATTCTGTTTGGATCTATGTGAGTGTGCTCAGGTAAATTGAAATGGTGCCGTATTTGTATTGTATTTGCATTTGGATTATATTTTATTCTCTTTGTTTCTCTGAACGTGCTTTAATAAGTGAAAAACCCTCAGGGGTATTAGACCATAGGATGGCTCTCTGGATAGCATAAACCTGACCTGCCACAAACACACCTCCATACATACTGTATTGACTATCAGCCATGGCCACTGAAAACCATTAGGCTAAATGATTCTAACCTGGCTATAGAGATAGGCTGTGGCCAACTCAATCAGATGAGAGTGCCTTGGCTGTATTGACAGTGGGCAATTGAAGCAGTGCTGATGCAGTTGAATAAGTGAGCAAGTGGAGAAATTACCAACATTCAATCGAAGGTGGATAAGGACAAGAACAGCAATATGTGCTTCCATTTGGTAGGAATGAGTGAGCTGGGATTTCTAACAAAGATAGTAGGGATCTTCCCAAATATGTAATATATAGTGTTCTATATAACACAGAATTATTTGTATTTATTTTTTGCTTCAATAATGTTGCATTGCTTCAGTAATAATGCATTGTTTTAATAAGATACTGTAAATGTAGGGAGATTTTCAGTTAGCTTTTCTTAAGGAATTACACTACAACCTTGGCCTTTCACAATTATAATCTTTTAACATTTACTTGCTAGGTTTTTTAAGGCATTTATCTCCATTTCATAAATGCATAGAGTAATGGTTTTGTTGGCATTAATACATAACTATGAGAAAGCACACCAAAACCACTACCAGATCGTCTGAATGCTCATGTTTCTTGACCTGTCAGGTCAGTGTCACAAGGCCAGCGTCGTGACAGTTTTGGTGTTGTGTTTGTCTGTACTGTTTGTTTCTGTTCTGTCTCTACCTGTTTGTATGTCTGTTACCTTTCCCTCCCCCTTGCACTCTGTCACCTCTGCTGGAGCCGCCTACCTCCCACTCCACACCTGCCCTACTGCTACAATCAAGCCACCTGGTTTCCATCAGCTCATCACGCAGTCTGCATTTAGTTCTTGTCCCTACCTTCAGTCTCTGCTGAATCGTCACTCAGTACACATGGTTTGTCCGAAGAGGACTTCTAGCCAAGCTCTGCCTTTTGAACCTGTACTCTGTTGCTAGTCGGTTCGTAATTTAAACCTGTTGTCTTTTTGTTCAGTTTCTGTCCTGCTTGCCCGCCTGCCTGCCTGCCTGACCGCCTGCCAGCCCAGCCATCACCTCAAGCCCTCCTGCAGCTATTTCACCCCTGGACCCACTCTTTGCCCATCACCCCTCCTTCCCCACCACCCTCATCACAAATAAACTTTTTCTTTTGACAGTTGGTGTCTCATTTGGGTTCCTTTGCTACAGATGTAGCAACTCAAAAGTTCCCGTGTTTCCATGAGTATTTATTCCTCAGACCGTCATAGCGGTCATATTGATGGCTACATATGAACAGCTGTTATACACCAGTGTGTCCAGCTGTGGCTTTCACTACATGCAGATGAGCGAGAGAGAGTGTGCGAGCACAAGAGAAGAGACGCTTCAGTAATTATGTATAGACAGAACAGCCTAGATGTTGTTGATTTGGCAAATGGTGACATGTTAGATATAAACACCTTAAATTTAATTTCAATTCAATTTATTTATGCAGGATTAAGCCTATGGGATGAACAAAAATTAAAACACTAAATGAGTCATCCTTCTGTTCATGAACACGCTCAAATCACAAGGCTACTGTATAGTATACAGTAGTCAAACCAGCTGCATTTTCCGTTCTGTGATCTGTGACACTGGGAGACCAAAAAGCCCTTTACTGTAAGTGCAAACAAAAGGTTGAGCAGTGAGTATGCTAATGAGGTGTGTAAGCTACGTCATCTCCAGGTAGAACAACTGTAAAAAAATTCTGTGAGAGAAGCGCCATCTCCTGGTCATACCCTGTAATTCAATGAACAGGTGGAGTTACAGTAAAAAATAGACACGCCCAGGAGAAGGAGGGGGGACACTCCAGCCGCTGGAACTTGGCAGGCAGTTGGCTGGAAGTCGGCTAGAAGTCGGCTGCCATTCAGCTGGCTTTCAGCTTGAACGGGAACTTTTGAGTTGCTACTACTGTAAGTCGTGGCAGTCAGGTTGTCTGTTATTATCATTCATAGGAATGATGACACCGTAAGTTTCAAGCTGAACATCCTTTTAATAATGGTGATAATTCATATTTATAACACTTCACATTCACAAATGTATGCACTGATAAAGGCTGCCAATGCAAGGTACCAACTGCTCATCAGGACCGGTACACTCACAATACTACTAAGCTGATACTGAAATGACACTCTACCTCTACCTACCTGAGCTACATCCACCCCTTTGTAAATAAGATATAGTGAAATGAAAACTGTATGTGTTATCTCTCCATGAGGTTATTTTAATATAAAGATGTAAAGTTGTTGAAGCTGCTGGCCTATAGGCCTCTTCAGTAGCCCTTTCCTTCTAATGGAGAAAGGTCTTGCTAAATGTTTGATGATTTAAGACCGTTTCATTGTAAAAAGGAACCAGAGCAGAGTGATAACAACACTATATTATTCATAGGGGTACTATTACTGCACTCTTTCTGTCTGAGGCAGAGAGAGAGGGTGAGACAGAGGGGGAGACAGGACATACATAGACTGCTGGAGATTGAGAGAGACTGGGGAGACAGACAACAAGAGAGAATGAAAGAGCTTAGGAAAGCAGGGAGACTGACAGGGACAATATTGCACTTCGACTTACAAATGAACAATCCATGTACAAATCAAAACACATCAATATCACAGACACTAAACAAAACTAAACTTAACTTCTGAAGCACCAAAAAGGAGAGCTTGTTTTTGTCTGTTTTTAATCCAGCCTTACACAATGTTTGAACCAGTGCACTGAAGATTATAATCCACATCTGCTCTGGAGGACTGTTCTATCTCTTGGTTATGTTTTTTTTTTTTTTTACATGCCTATATAATTGCTCAGGGTTTGAATTGTGTTTCATTTGGGTGGCAGTGCTTGGTAGAAGCTTTTAGCTGAGTCTCTCCCCGTCATTTTGGTATGCTACATGTTGGGATTAGCGGGCGCATTGATCGTCTGAACTGCACGCATCTCACGCAGCCCCCTGTACAGAGGGCTCTCATGATAAAGAGATTCTGCTCTGCTTGATATTAAGTCGAGCTATGCTGTAATTTTTTGATTTTGATATTAAAAATCAATTACATAATTTTTTGTAATATGAAAGATGCAACAAAGATGAACCCACAGATAATAATCAACCACAGTTCCCCCCAGCTCCACAGTGTTGCTAACCCTAACCCTCTTATGAACACTGTTTCCAGTTATAGCAGGCTGTTGTTTTAATAGAAGAAGCTCTGATAAACTGTACACAACCTGCCCAGTACCTAACAGCAAAGGAAGTTAATGACTAGAGAGTGAATTATATAGTTTGATGACACCAAGCCATAGCTAAAAGAAGAGTGAGTATTGTACTTTTCACTTCTCCAGATGAATAGATTACTTATGGGCTCTGTGTCTGTAGGATGTGTAAATAATCTGTTTACTAGTGGCCAATAATACATTATTACTGTCTGAACTAACTAAGAAAAAACTATTATAACAACTATAACTCCAGAGCCACAGTGAGAAGAAGCCTACAGAGAATGAACACCTGCACCTGTGCTTTAGGTTGAGCTCACCAAAACAGTTCATCTAATGGCTGGAATGTGTCGACAATCATGAATTACATCCAACAATAAAACTAGGGAATGTTTTCTACCACTAGAAGCTTCATGATTTGATGACAATGGAATTCCAAAAATAACATTGAGTCAATATCTAAATAACCTTTACTAGCTGCTCATGGTGGAATTGTTGGTCTCTGTAGATAATATTGTAAAGAGTACGGTCTAGACCTGCTCTGTATGGAAAGTGTCATGAGATAATTTCTGTTATGATTTGCCGTTATATAAATAAAATTGAACTGAATTGAATTAACAATGAGATCAAAATAATACCTTGCCAGCTAACAAGAAGCCAGGCCCTCTGCAGCTGATGTATTCTCTCCCTGATGGGACTTTTATAATTGGATGTACTGGTCTGCATCTGTGTTCCACCCTGTGGTTCCCACCAATCCATGTGCTTGATCAATGAGTCTGCCCCATGGGGTGCTGTTAGATATTCTAATCAATTGCCAATCTGGGTGAAAAGAGTGAGAGGGTGGGCATGCAAATGAGGGGATTTGGGTCGAACCACCACATGGGAACCTGGGATCAGATCAATGTATTAATGGCCAAATTTTGTCTCTTTTTTAATGAAAGCATTGACTGAACAGGATGGGTTGGGTTTATTTGAATTTGGAGCAGGCACAATAGAGTTTGAGATCACACCTAAACCAAACATAATGATCATGTGCACTTATAGAAAACTGCCTCTTCCAAAGTATCACATCAAGTCAAGAAACAATATAAAAAAATATAAATATCTGTTAGAAGTGATCATTGTGTTGAAGTGCTTATCATGGCTGGTACAGAGTAGAAGTACTTTTGATTTTCTTCTGTGTGCGATAAATACTGACACATTCTAAGGAAAGCATGTTGTATGTTATTACGTACTTGGTTGGATCGCTTCCGGTCCACACAAGACCTGAGAACCATGATGGGAAAATTGTGTCCTTCCTTACTGAAGCTGAATGCTACTAGCTGCAATTACTATAACTCAATAAGTGTTATCGATGAATGGTATCATGTCTGTTGCTGCATGTTCTGTTGAATTTCACAAGGCCACATGTCATAGAGAAGTATGGTGCAGTACAGTGTGTTGCACAGGGAGCACACATATGCAATAAAAGTAAATGCCACATACATGAAAACACACACACACACACACACACACACACACACACAGTGCAAAAGGCACACCTCATGAAGAGATGTGGGCACAGACCTGGCACAGTAAATAAAAATACAATTTCCCAAAGTGACACTTTCATTCTGTTCAACGCTTAGATATGTGTGAGGTGTGTGTGTGTGTTCAGTCCTACCCTGAATTTACACACACATTACACAAATCCAAATCTCAACCCCTTCCACCATACACACACACACACACACACTCACTCGCCCCTTCATCTACCCATTGCTCCCTCTCCTCAGAATGGCCCTATGGCGTGAGATACCTGTTCAATCTCCATGCCGTTCCCTAGTCTTCACAAAGCTATCCTGTCACACAGGATTGCATTGCGTTGCAGCCGATAAACTGTACAAATACAGACAAAAACAAACAAACTATGGAATTCACAAAGCACCAGCAAAAAGTGAAATTTACCCATAACTGTGCTGTCAAGCAAATTGTGTCTCAGTGCTCCAGTGTTTTCTGCACGTATTTAAATGAGGTGATATACATATTCACTCCAACCCCCAACTATACACACACACACACAGAGTTGGGTCTCATTTAAAAAAGTCCAATTCACAAACACCAGTGCTAATAGCCGCATGCGGTTAAAATTATTGCATCTTCAGAGAGTTGGTGGTAACTGAAGCACATCATGCCCAGATTCTCCAGTGATCATAGCCAGAGGAAGCAATAGCACATTGCGATACATCATATGCACATTGCTAATAGAATATTCACCATAGTATTCATCGCGAGGGAACTACTGCTGTGAGAATGGAGACAGTGTTTACACACTGACTGGACTACACCAGAAAATTGCAGATAAACATTTAACAGGTGCAAAACAAGGGCAAATTGCAATCAGTTGCAGAACGTTATGGGTGTGTTTCCGATTTAATATAATTAAGTTTTATTTATATAGCGCCATATCATAACAAAAGTTATCTCACTTTCCATACAGAGCAGGTCTAGACCATACTCTTTATAATATTATTTACAGAGACCAACAATTTCACCATGAGCAAGATGCAGAGCAGCAGCAAATCATTAACTGACTATAAACTGTAATGGAGATATGGTAGCAATAATGACAGTAATAATGTATGTAGTAGGGAATTAAATTAGAAAATAAATAAATAAATAAATAAAATAAAACCATCAATGAAACCTCTCAGGTGGTTTCTCAGGTTTTCAAGTCAGTAATAATAAATATGCATGTAAGATGCACTCTAACAATTCCTTCTAAACAAAACACTGACACAGAAATAAGATTCATACATCTGCAAGTGAAGAGAAGTCTAATGTGTGGCCTGTTGGATAAAATTTGTTCAGAAACATTGAAGCCCTTTGGGTGTGGCCTTGTAAAGTGTCAAAAACAGTACAGGAGGTCATACTGCACCTTCATACACGTGGATATGGTTCATCTCTAGGCGAGGCAAAACTGACACAGACATGGTATCCTCGGTGGATTGGGGGTCTATTAGATGCAATTATGTAAGACTGGGCTGAATTCCAGGACCCCCCATGTGGAGAACTGCTGGTCCTCACCATACACTGTAATAATTCATACTGCATATGCTATCTTTGATGCAGAGTTTCACTTACATTGAGGGACTTAGGTCAAGTATGTGACACATTCTGCATGGACACAAACCTCTCAGCGATGTTTGCCCACTTTAACTTTTCCATCATCGTGTGTATGCTTTCTGTTACCCTTTAACCCCCAAATATTTCATTGGCACCTTAGCACCCAGGGATCTATCTTTGGCCTCCCTCTCTCTTTCTTTCTATCTGTGTCCTCCCCCTCTATCTTCCCCTTGTTCTTGTGTTCTTCTGCACTGCTGCCATGTCCCTGTCTGCCTGGCCTGACAAATGGGTACAGAGAGCCCCAAAGTGCCCTGTAGTGGCCTTTTGCATTCCACCCATGGATATTCTATTGCATACACACACACACACACACACACACACACTGATGTCCCAAATGCTTGTCTACTCAGGAATTCTTCTGGGGAGGTGTGTGTGTGTGTGTGGGGGGGGGGCTTCCCACCTGCTGAATATCTTGCATAATATGTTTTGAATAATGCAAGTGCTTAAGCCAGCAGACGTCAGGTACAGCATGTTTCCCTGCCCAAAAAAGAGGACAATTTCAGGGTTACACGCTTAAGTGGCCATGTACTATTCATGTAGAAGTAGATGGAAGTGGGGTGGAAGTCTCCGCTGAGTTTAGCTATAGTGTACACTCTATATCAGTATAATAATTTTGAATGTTTCAAGGAAAAACAAATGGTATGCACCTGACTGCAGAATATACTATAATAATAATAAGAATAATAATAATAATAATAATTCCAAACAAATGATTGAAACATTCAAAAATAAAAGCCACATTCTACCATGTATCCTGTATCACATGCATAGAAAGAACAATATAAATCTAATGACCAGATTGAATTCAGTGAACAGAGGATTTGAGGAGAAGCCACAAGCTTCCCTTAAAATAAATCAAATATAAATAAATCAAATATAGCTTTTAAATCATTTTCTTTGATCCATTTTGAAAACATAATTTTCATTCATGGAACCCATCAAATACCATCTCTCTCTGCTGTTCTCTCTGTGTTTAACAATTTTAACAAATTGTTAAACACATATTTACACATGCCCATGTTGTGGTTTACCCCCATTTAAACATTTTCTTTTATCATTCATGTCATCAACTCCACAACATATTCAGAACTGGACAGACTGGACAATCTGTACATACAATCAATACTATATTTTCAATTTATTTAATTTTGCTAGTTACTCTAATAGTGCCAGTCTGCATATTCGTGTTTTACAAAAGCAAAGCTGTACATCAAAATTGATTGTAGATTTTAGTGCAGAGATTTAGCATCCTTGCTAGCCCAGAACTGAGTGGAAAACAACATTTAGCACCGGCAAGGTTTTTAATGTTCTGACAGTAAAATGGCCATGTACTCTACTACTGGACTGAACAGTAACTGCATGTGACAGCAGTTCTAGCAGAGGGAGGCTGTTTTTTTAATATGGTAAACTTGTTTTTCTAACCAATAGTGTAAAGCGAATTGTGTGCAGGTCTTCCACAGTGCAGTCAGCCTTATCTACATGCTCCTCCCCCATGCACAGAGTGGAGATTTGTCTCTAAGCACTTTAAATCTCTCCTCCATCTTCTCTGGCCAACAACAAAAAATCACCTCACATGATAAGTCTGGTAACAAAAGTCTGATGTATCTTATTGTTCTGGACAACAGAGACTGATGTCCAAAAACTATTAAAAACACATCAATGAGCCACACTGTTGTTGCTGTGATGGGTAACATGTTCCTTCATTACCATGTACACACTGTTGTTTATTTTCGACTCAATCTCAAATACGCCGTCCTGATGCCAGAAATCACTAGAGCACCAAATGTGCATTAATCCACTACTGAAAATAGTCCCTACTAAAGTCACTCCTATTTGATTTATGTGTTCTAAAAACAACATACACACATTATTTTAGTGAAACACAGTCACACTCCATCAGTGGCCAGAGAGGGTAGGTCAGCCTTTAATTGAGGGTGCATGTTGCAGTGTGTGCAGGCTTCGTAACTGAGTGCAGATGTGTGTGTGTGTGTGTGTGGGGGGGTCGTGGTGGATGACTGTCTACCAATGAGCTTGGGTCTGCCCGAGGTTTCTGCCTGTTAAAAGGAAGTTTTTCCTCGCCACTGTCGCCAAGTGCTTGCTCATGGTGGAACTGTTGGGTCTCTGTAAATAATATTATAAAGAGTACAGTCTAGACCTGCTCTGTATGAAAAGTGTCATGAGATAACTTTTGTTATGATATGGTGCTATATAAATAAAACTGAATTGAAAAAGTACTGTTGGGGTATCAAGGGTATCAGTGCCAAGCTAGTGGCTAACCCACACAACCTGGCTATTCCATCTATTGTACCTTGTATCTTCTTTTACATATGCTATATTTACACTGCTTAAATCTTTTTATTTATTTTATTTATATTTGCTACACTTTTTTATATGTCTTTACAATTGTATATATTTTATATTTCATGTTTATTTCTTGTTTTGCATGGGGAACATGAGGGAAACAAAATTTCAATTTTCTGTATATCCTGTACATATGGCAGTGTTGACAAAGTTGACTTGATTCGATGTCACGCATACTCTGTCCAGTCAGTGGTGTGAATTAGGGATGCACTGATCCGCTTTTTTCACCTCCGATACCGATACCGATATCTGAGGTTTAGTATCGGCCGATACTGATACGGTATATCTCATTGTGTGGAAAAGAATTCTTTTGTGCAAGGCAACATCAGACTTGGCTTACATTTCAACATTTCTTTCCTATTTTTTAAAAACAAATAAACAGATATAAATATACTGAATTACTTATTTATTTAATACCTGTGCACCAGTACAAGAATCTTAAAAAACCAATAGCTTCACAAGCTTGATAGACATTCAAAATAAACAGTCAGTTCTTTGTAATGGTTTAGTTTAGTGCAAAAATGATTTTAACATCCAACACAAACTGGAAAATTTTCACCTCTTTCCTTCATCTCCTTTGTTTTGTTTATTGAGTTCAATGAACTCCGCATGCTCTCTGGCGTGAAATTTCTGTAGGTGCTTGATTAAGTTGGTTGTGTTATAACTTGAAGTTTTACCACCGCCCCTCTGAACATTTGCTGTGCAGGTATTGCAAGCAGCCGTTGAGTTTGTTGGCTGAGGTAGTGTGGAAAAAGTTCCAGACAGCTGATCCTTTCACTCAATCCACCGTGTTGCATATGACGTCACTCACAGAGCACAACATAGAATTAGACTGAATAGATCGGCCGATATGGATTGGCCCATTGTCACCAATACCCGATCTAGAATTTTCTTCAATATCGGGACTGATACCAATATTGGATCGGTGCATCCCTAGTGTGAATGAGGAGGTGGATAGAGAAATTAAAAAGTAAATAAATAAATAACAGCATTGGTAATTACCAAAATCATTTTCGATGTTTCTGTAATGGTCAATACACCAGTATGTAGAGGTTCTTTGACCAAAATGATATTTTTAATGCTAAAATATAATTATTATTGTTATCCATGAATTTTCAAATTTGCTGTTTTACAAAAAAACCCTGAAAATAAACAGTAAAGCACATTATTATTTCTTGATTAAGATGTCAAATTATAGTTATTTATTTGCATTCCTGAACAGAAGAATTGGTTTTAGTGGTTGAATGTTATGCTGGATTAATTTCTGACTTCGGCTCAGATTTGACTATAAAAAGGTGAATTCAGCTTGAAATTCTTCATTCCTGTTCAAAATGGTAAAATGTCGAGAGTTCACTGAATTCCACTGAATTCCACATTATGTGAGTCTGCTTTACAAATTGAGAAGATCTATGTCAGTTCAACCTGCTATATTTCACATAACATTTTGCTAACTTTGCACTCACCACCTCTGGACTCTCACTAAGCAACACATAAAACTTCCTGCAGCTTTCCAAATAAACATGATTTTTACTCAAACACTTTTCTTTGAATCTGAGTGAAGGACTGCTGAACATGGATGTCCTTTCACTCGTTTATTCCATGTTACATTTCATCAGATATGTCCACTGCTACAGACTGACACAGACTACGAGGACAGGAAAAGAAGTGAATCCGACCATCATGAAATAGAGATGAAATGAAAGCGAGAGGCTCTACAGCCAGAGCACATGAAAAGCAGTTTCATTAAAAGCAAATGAATACCTCCTTCATAGAGAGAAAAGGAGCAAAGAAGCAAAATGTGAGTCGTGATAAATATTTCTGAAGATTAGAGTTTACTCTGCATCTTACTAGAAGACATTAGAGTGAGAGTGGGGGAGGAAGTGTTAAAGGTGTTTACAGTTTAGTGTGTATAGAGTTTATGTCTACTAAAAGACATGCACACAGGCTAATTAGCACTAATTTCACCACTTGTCTCTGAGGAAAAGTGTTGAATAAGAGAGAAATGGAGGATAGGAAATAAATGCAGACACAAATCATCTGAACTAAATACAGTGACAGCACTCTTTCTCTCTTCCACACACACACACACACACACACACACACACACACACACACACACATACTCCTTCTTCCCCAAGTTATTTCATTGCTCTTAATTGTATCTAATTTAAAATCCTACAAATGAAGCAGTATTTGTTTTGACAGTTCTGACATTTATTCCAATTATGATTATTGCACCTTATTTAGATTTACATACCAAGGGGACAAACAGCAGTAGTGGAGAACAAACTTCATAACCTTCAAAATTTTTCCAAATACAGTTGAGTCATCATTTTATGTTGAGTTTCTGGGCAAATTCACAGCCACAAAATGCCTTATTTTACACTATAACATCTATTTGCTACAACATTAAAGTAAGTCAAAGCTTAGTTATGTTACTTAATTATGACAAAATCTTCTTTGAGGCAGAGGGAGGAAGAATCTGTTTGTGACAAAACATAAATATTCAGCCATGAAAAACCCAAACAATTTAGTTAATTAATTAGTTGCAATTCTGAGACCCAAATGATTTTTAATCAGCAGGTATTTCACAGTCTCATTTCCTTTTCATAAACACACACACACATGAGTGAGTGAAGGGTTGAAGAAGGAGGTGCTGATCATTCAGTTGAAGACGTGATGGAAAGAAACGATGAAGAAAAAAGAAAGACAAAAGAGATCCTTGTAATGTCAGAGTTAGAGTTAGACCGGGTCACAGGAAAAATATTAAAGTGATCAAGGCCAACAAAACAAGTTCCTGTTTACAGACAGAAGAAGAGATGCTCAGCTCTCCACCTCCTTCACTACTTCTTCTCTATGAATCTTAATTAGATTCACTGGGCCCTATCATGATGTACAGTAGGTGTGTGTGTGTGGTGAAGAGGGTTGGTTGGGTTAATTCTCTGCACTCCTAAGCAGAGATATAGCACATGGGGGAGTGAATGCACGGAGGGGGGGGGGGCACCTGGGCAATCAATAATTCAGCAGTGAACACTTTTCACTTATTACTTAACTAAATTTCAACATCCACACCGTCTCTCCTCCAATTCATCATCCTCCATCCACCTCCTGTGACAGCTCTTCATGTTTGCACTCTCTCTCTCTCTCTCTCTCTCTCTCTCTCTCTCTCTCTCTCTCTCTCTCTTCACACACACACCCACACACACGCAGTGTACATTTCATAAGAGTGCAGTCCACAGACGTTTATTTAGCTTACGGCCGAGTAAGAACCACTTGTGCCACAGGTCATGCTTCTCTGGGCTTGCACATAAGTCAACATGCACAGGGGTGTTCAGGAATCTGCATAATTGATTTTTTTTGGCATGAATCATGCATGTTTATTTTTTTCTTTTTCAAATCATACCACCTGACAGGAGCTGGATCAATCAATCACCTGACACCTGTCCCAATAAACAGGTCCACACAATGTGTGGTTAATATGTGTGTGCTGGGAAGTTTGAGAGTCATTAATTAAGACCTACATGTGGACATGGAATATAATCTTGTAATCACCTCTACTGAGATCAGCTGAATTTTTTTAATGATTCATTGTCATCAACTTTAATAATCTTTTAATTTTGATTTAAGAAACAAACAAACAAACGCAGTTGAAATGCAGTTCATGCTTCATGTCAAAGTGTCCTTGGAGATCAACTGCAGATCTTCCGATCAGTAAATGACCCGCTCTACCTCTGGACCACAGGATTTTCTCTTTGACTCTGTTCTATATCATTGTGACATAAAAAATGTATATATCTTTGGATTTTGGCCCAACCGACCATTGAAAAAAATAATTTACAGGTTAAGCAATTATAAAAATGAGTGTACATAAAGAAAGTAATTTAGAGACTTAAATAGAATTAAAGGAGAGAAAATGCCATGTCGCTCCAAAATGATGAGCTGAGATGAAGTGATGACTTCAGTGGTCACCATGTAATTAACTTAATTAATTTCATTGCATGGATATTAGTATAATTTTTTAAACCCTACATTTTGATGCACTGAGCATTTTATATTTTATATTTATGTTTCAGGCCCAAACATTAGATAATTCAAAATTACTGTACATGCTGAATTTGATTATCTCTATCCCACTGACTAGGTGTTCTGTTATGGTTCTTTGGTGAATCAGTGCACTACATGATAGATCCAGTTTGTATGAAATACATAAACATAACAGTTAAGTTTTGCATGTACAGAAAAGTGAAATTTTTGCATTGCTATAATTTTCTCCACAACAGCTGATCTCATGTACCAGTCAATCTATGTTCCAACTGTCACTAGTGAACGTGGGTAGTTTCCTCAGTAGGGTATCTAAGCTCACCCTTAGGGACAGAGATAGCACAGGAGATCATCCTGAAGGAGCTTAGAGTTATTATGTTCATGACTCTGTTTAGGTAGGTTTGGGTAAAGTTTAAGGAAGATAGTGGCCTTGATGAAACATTGAAAAAGGCAAAGGTAAAATAAGACATATGGAAGAAATACATAAAAACTACATGCCCATCTCTATAGCTGCAGACCATGTTTCATTCACCATTTGATACATGCTGGATCAGCAAGTACATACAGTAATAGTGCTGTTTTGCACATATGTGTGTGAGTGTGTGGTGCGGCAGCGTTAACACTATCACTCTGCTTTCTAAAAATCATGTGTGTCCTGTTACACTGTTCGGTTCTCTGCACCTTCTTTTCTGAGCCATTCTTTTCAGGTCAAAGGTCAAACAGCAGTAATGCAAACATCAGCTAGTACGTGGTGGCACAAACACAAAACAGACTGCACATATACGTACAGTGGACACATGAACGTGAATGTCCTGAGCTCAGACACTTACTGTTTAACGCACACACCACACACCCTTCTCTGCTTGGTTTCCTCCTCAGCCTCTTCCGTCAGCCCTTAGCGTGCATTCAGACAGGATCAGGCGTTGTGGTAACTCGTAGCAGGGTTGTCCGGTGGTGGGGGGTTGAGGGGGGCTGAGGTGGGTTGCTGTGGGCGTGTCTATACGTGCTGAATGTAACCGCTGTGAAACAATCAGGAAATAACTTTTTATTTCTCTGATTAACAGCTTTATCGAGGCCGGCGCTCGCTCTCTGTTACTGGTACTCTATATCTCTCGACCAAAGCTTTCTCTCTTTCTCTCTCTCTCTCTCTCTCTCTCTCTCTGCATCATCGGACACAAATCAATTTAAACTTCTTCGTGTCATTATTTTGCAGCATAAATTGTGAGTCGGATTCAGAGTTAGAAGCTGGTACATGAACTAAACAAAGTGAGAACACACACACAGGTAGTTTAGTCCATGAATCCACCTGGATATACTACTGCATATACTTGCATATTTAAAATACTGTATACCGCATACTGTGAACATTTGCACATTGACTGTACTTACTCAGCTGTACTGCTCTTCTTATTTTTACTTTTAAAACATACTGTGTATATATATTTATATTGTTTATATTTTTAATACTTGATTTTCTTATCTTTCGTATATTTAGAGAATGTTTGACATGCACCAACAACACCTGAACAAATTCCTTATGTGTAAAAAACATACTTGGCAATAAAGCTTCATCTGATTTCTGATTTCTAAATAGTCTCTGCTTCAGAGACATTTGAGGCTGTCTGTGGAGGTTTGACAGGTCTGAGTGTCTGATTGGCTTGCGGAGCGTGACGTTGGGCTCCATTTTCCCAAAAGTTGGTTCTGGATCAACTTCTCTCCTGCACACCAGTGCGGGTTTCGGATCCTGTGAATCTTAAGACCTTCTAATGGTGTACAAATTTACACACACACACACACACACACACACACACACACACACACACACACACACACACACACAGAGTGAACTAAAAAAACAAAACAAATGAAGAGTGCTTATTTCTACGTATTTCACCCAAAACTATTAATACTTTTACTAAACCATATGTGTAGTAGAGGGCTGAGTGTTTGTTATTTGAGCTTATTTGAATTAAAACTATCTATACTGATTTAGAAATAAATTTTGAATTAGACTTGATCCCTCATAAACTGCTGTGTCAGCATATCAGCACTCACTGCTGATGAGTGAATGAGTTTGTGGGAGTGAAAAAATGAGACAGTAACTGAGTAACAGAGTGTGTGACAGTAAAACTGAGGAGGAGTCAATAAATGAGTGTGTGTGTGTGTGTATTCATGAATTAAGTCAGTAAATGAGTACAGTTGTAATGAAACAGGTATACGAGTGACTAAATGACGTGTGGTTTATTAAGTCAGTAAATGAATAAAAAGCAAGCAATTTGAGTGACTGGCTTTATGTTTAGTAAGTAAACAACAGCCAAAATAAATCAATCAATAAAAAGTCACACACACTGAGAAGAATTTAATGACACACTAACATCTCATAAAGTTTGAAGTTTGTCTGTTCTGAGAGAGACATCTGATGGAAGACTAAAATGCTTCAGAAAATACTGTGAGTGTGGTCTAGCCATTACATACACACATACACTCACTTATTTACACTCACCTCTTCCCATTCAGGCTGTGTGAAACCACTCTAATGGGCACACTGACTGGAGTCAATAGGCGATGGAGAGAGAGAGGAGGCCAGTCAGTCTACACCATGAAAACCATTGTGTTCAGAAAGAATCAATCAGTGCTTTCCAGTGTAATTCGATTCATTCACAAAGGGCCGGGAAGCAATTTTAAAATGGAAATGCCACTTGACTTCAAGTGGAGGAGAAAGAGGGGGGAGAAGGAGGGGACGATTGAACCTATTCATTTGAGGCTGCTGTGTGTTAAGGTATCTCTCTTTCAGCTTGGTGTGGTTACACACATGCCTCTTTGAATTCAGCCCAATGAGCCACCAGCATCCATGTCTGTGTGGTGTGTGTGTGTGTTTTGCATTTATAGGATATCTCTTGAAAGCCAGTTCCAGCTGTATACATTTGGCACCAGAGACATATTTGCAAATTCACATTTCTTCACTGGAGCTGGTTTTGGCTTGGCACTGCAGAGTTTGGTCTGTCCCAGGAAATATGCATTACTGGTGAGCTGTTAAAAGGTGACATCTCACCTCTTTCATATTTCACATTTGCCTGATACAGAATTGTCAACTCATTACACTCCATTTTGAGATAACTCAGTGAAGTGGGCAGATTCAAAGTCACCTATGAATGAAGTGTTAACATTTTGGTTCAAGACTGATGATGAAAGCAACAATAAATTATACTTTTATAATAATGAAAGTGTGAAAACGATATGACAATGTGAGAGGAGTCGCTGCAGGGATTTATCAGTAATGAAGATCTTTCAGCTGAATCTGCAGCTCCCCTCAGCTTTACAGAGCTTTATAGTGAGTTTAAGCTCATTGTTAAGCTCAAAATGTCACTGCTTTGGTCCACTCTCTCTGCTCTCTTAGCATTGTTTTCAGCAGAAGCTAGCTGTTTTCAGTGGAAAAGCTGTATAAATCCACTGTACACCACCTGCTCACCAGCAAACAGCAGACCGGCACAGTTAGCTGGTAAACATAGTGGAACAATTAGCAGCTAAAGAGCAGGATTAATTTCCCTTGGTAGAGACCAAATTGGAGCTAAAAGAGAATTAATATTAGAGTTCATTAGGTGGACACAAACACCACTCCATATGAATGATAATGTTGTTCCATAGCAGCTGGGTGTGTAAATATGTAGCTATTTGAGAACAGACTCACCATCCACAATTTAAAAGATGATTTGACAATATTATGTTTACAACATGTTTCCACTGTGCAACTGGCCAAAAAAGGTTTAAGCAACACTCAATAGAAACTGGCATTTGTTGTGATTTGTAGTGTAATCTCACTGTGGTAAATAGGGACAGCTGTACTCGAGTATTTATTCTTATTCTGATTCTGATTATTACATTACTTATGATCAAAAACTAGCAAGATGACAACTTTACTAACAGCCAAACATCAAGCAAGTGTAACAACATAAGACACAGCAGCCAGCTAATATTACTTAGTAGCCCAGCTCTGTGTCTTTCAGCCTTTTATTTTGAAAAGCACAAAGTCATTTCACAGCTCAGTTCTGGTTCGGGCATGACACCAGCAAACACTAACACTCCCCTGGTGCTCTGAGCCCACAGTCCGTGCAGCCCAGCTAACAAACTGAGTTAACATTAGCTAAAAGCAGCTACAGTTGGCAGCAGTTTACTTCACTGTCCATCAGCAAACTCTGTAAATCACAGTGAGCTGAGGCGGAGCAGCTGGAGGACATCAGAGGGAAAACCAGAAAAGATTTTCTTCATAAAATATGATCCAGTTTCACTGGACAAACAGACATATGAATGTCAGAGACACCTTTCACCTGATTAGAAGTCAGTGTAGCATCAGCATGATGTTTCTTTAAAGGTGCTGGATGGAGCATTAGTAAAATTAATCTAGCATTGCTGCAGATGTTTGGAGGCTTTCTCTCACCAGTGGCATATGGAATGTTTGTTTGTTTCTATTTTAGCATTAAACTCACATTGCACATTAAATTTTCTATGCCTTCCCTTTCATCAAACTGGGGAAAATCATGATGGTGAAAGTATTTCTCCCATTGACCATTTCCAACAATGGGCCAATCAGAGTTTTAGGCAGGAACGAGCATCCTATAGAGATGGATGAGAGTGAGATGGATACAGTTCTTTGGGCTCTTCTAAGTTGACTTATAGAAACAATAAAAAAATAACTTATATTGACTTATATTGAGTTTAGATATTTCTGTTAAAGCTGTAAAACTGTAAAAAAGTTCATAAAAAGATAGATGTATATGCATCTTTGTCACATTGGGCTGGTGAAAGAATGACAACAAGGCAAAGTAGAGGATATCTGTTTTGAATAAAATGTGACATTTATGAAATGAGAACATATTTAAAGTGTGTAGATGAATTAATTAAAGCTCCTTGGCTCCAACAACCATCACAGACTTCTCATCCCACAATACGTACATTCATCTCAGTGCCAACACACGTCAGCCAAACCCCTCCTACTGCACCCCTACTGCCCCCAAGCACGCACACACACACATGCGTGCACACGCACACACGCACACTGCAGTGGTGAGTGGTCCACTGTCTGGGATCAAGCCAAGGTCAGTGGTGTGATTAGCGCGTAACGCCGGAGGCTAGCACTGGCAGGCAGTTTCCCCTTAATGAAGCCGTCACTGCATGGAGAGAGTGAAAGAAATACTGCCAGTCAGCCCAACTGGACCTGCCTGATTTACAGCAGCAGCAGTCCACACATCAGCCATGCCAAGGGAATATATGGAGACATGGGTAGAAGAATAGTTAAACTGTCAGTGAGTGACAGGCTCATGATATAACACCAACTTTAAGTTCACTGGCACTTTCTCACTCATACTGTATGATTTTAACTTTGAATGTGAATTGTGAATTTAAAACACTTAAGACTGGCAGAGAAAATGTTTAGTTGACAGAAGTACATAAATAAGAATTTATGAGTAAATGATTAGAATATAATTTGGATTTAGAGCAAAATCAAGTAATAAATAATGAATTTATATACAGTGTGAACAAGGCTTTAAAATAACATAAAGACAATTGTGTTTGGAAAATAAAATGGAAATACTACATTTATGG
The DNA here is from genome assembly GCA_036365135.1 of Miichthys miiuy. Classification (NCBI taxonomy): domain Eukaryota; kingdom Metazoa; phylum Chordata; class Actinopteri; family Sciaenidae; genus Miichthys; species Miichthys miiuy. The sequence continues at coordinate 3,849,682 of CM071623.1, read as the reverse complement.
GCCTTATTTTCCTAGCGAGTGACCTGGAGCCTTTTTTGTTAATCTCCTCCAATGGGGAGAATCTTTACCTTGTGCATAAAAAAGATCAGCTCAAACCTCTGGTGTGGTGGTGAGATGCCATTGCAAATATCATTTAATATATACAGTACAGTATATCAGTCTGAATACCGGCTGAACAAGAGACAGAGACAGTGAAATTACTACTCAAATGTGCTGTTGGCTTAAACAAAGCAAGTTGTGGAGGTATCAAACACGATTGACTATGACTATGTTTGGCTCAGGTAACTGTTGTGGAGCACATTCATTTCATGACATTCATATCCTCTCATGAAGCCTACAGACTGCAGTAAAGACTTCTGTACATCATGTTTTGTTGTTGTTTAATTCCTCCAATGATGTAAGCTCAAAAGGAGATTTAAAGACTAAACGTGCATTCAGACAGGATCTGATTTGTGCAGATTGCGCTGACTTGAAGAGGGTTTACCTGATCCACAAGTTGGATGTAGCTCTTCTCCCCGGCACGCTGGAACCTTTTTTGCTGACACCACGGTGGTGTGGACCGCCAATGCTGAAACGGACCTCCACTCGAATGAATGGATAAACTCCAGTTTTCGCCAGAGTGCCTAATCCTGTCTTGACTGAAAAACAATTCACACTTGACCTCATGTGACTCCAACGACCGTCGTTCACACCAGATTTCAGTTGACCGTCGTCACAAGGAGCACAACAGGGAGGATGTTACTACGACACCACTGTGGATGTGGTGGTGGCCTTTGCACGAATTTGTTCCTCTGACATCCTTACACATGTGGCCCAGTCTATTGTTGTGTTTTGCGATAAGGACCTGGAGGTGATTGCTCTCATAATTCTCTGTAATGCAACACCACCACAGTGGCACTGACTACATGCACGCACACACACGCCTGCATGAACAGACACACACACATGCACATCACATATGACATGGAGCTGATACTTCGGGTGGCAAAGTGAAAGAGTGTAGAAAAATGGTTTCATAAGGAAGACCACAGGGGTGAATATATCTATGGAAATGGAAAGCAATGAGATAATGAATACAAGTAGATCATGTTGGAGCAGCCAGCACTGGGTCTGTCCTTTAATATAGCTCTTACAGCCAGTGGGGAAACAAAAAGACTGGACCAAAGATGGCTTAAATCACACACTCACACACACCCGAGGGTGTGAGAGTGAGAGAAAGGCCAGGGCCGAGTCAGAGGAATTAATTGAGGTAGTTTGTTTCACAGCGGGGAGTCTATTAAATGCCATGTCACCACTGGGCCATGGGGAGTAACACACTAACACTGGGAAGGAGGGAGGGAAGGGGGGTTGTAGTGAAGTCTGATGCCAGTACAAGTCATTGCTCTAAAATCAGCACTCACATTAATCCCATCTCCCTTGTCTTCTCTGTCTCTTTCTCTCTATCTTTCTTGCTCACTCACTCTATCACTCACTCTGTGGCTCAAGAGGTAGAGCGGTGTCCTCCACTAATCAGATGATTGGTGGTTCGATCCCCAGAAGTGTTATGTGTGAATGGTCAAAAGCTGATGAACAGTTGTATCTTCACAAGTCGACTTATTACAACCTGCTGATGTCACTGTGTGACACTCTAAGCTCAGTGGTAGCTTCCCTCTGAGTACATCCTGTTTGAAGCCTCACACTGACCAGGTACTGTTGATGGATTGTTAGGTGTCGTCTTGGTGTCATGATGTCAAAATGTGAACAGCATGATGAAGAGGACTGTTTAAATACAAACTGTCATTGAAGCAGAACATTTAGTGGCCCATTCATGGATCGCAGACGGATTTTTGTGGTTAGTCACCTTGTTAGAGAACAGCATGTTCTACGATAAGTACTGAAACATTGAACAGTTGGACATGTGCATTCAAAAGTTTAGAGAAGGTCAAATGAAGTTCACCTGTAAGCTTAGAATCATTAACCAGTCACACACACACAATGGGAATGAGGTGTCTAAAGGCTAAATTCCACCAGGCACAGATATAATACATTCCGTGTGCCATGTGTGCCATGGCTGTTCTAGTCAATGTTTCAAACCTTACCAGACGGGCTGTGGTCTATTTCACAAGTGTCCCAGAAGCAGATTTTCTATCAGTTCCGACATGAATATGCCACTATTTTATTTTTGCTGGACGCTGCAAGCAGCCCACGTTAATCTGCACAGAGCAGTTCGAGCTGGCTGAAAGTCAGACATAGAAACATCATAGAGAATCTGGTCGATTTTCAAAATAAAACACTCTGTGCAAACAGAAACAAGTTAACTATGTAACTTATTTACTCATGCTAGAACACATAAACCAGAGAAACATGAGCATATCTGAGTTACTTAACAAAGTCTGGTGGGCAAAACACTGAAATGGTCTTCGTGGGTTTGAAGTTGCCTGGAGAACAGACCAAAACAGTTCTAACAATTGTTAATAATGTTTTGATTCATTTTTGAATTAATACAAGATATTATAGTACTAATCATTTTATGAATGTTTTAATGTTTTATGGGGGGACGACTGTGGCTCACTGGTCGAGTGGGTACCCGCTCTCGCTGATCAAAAAAGATTGCCACGGCCGAGGTGACACCCCAACATCTACTCCCGGCGCTGTGAGTTGATGCCCACCGCTCCAGTGAATCTGGCATCTGTGAATTTGAGTGTGTGACCCTGTGCATGTGCATGTGTGTGTTCCAACAGGTTCCAGCCTGGATGGGTTAAATGCAGAGAAGTAATTTCACGTTCAACGTGATCTATAAAGTTTCTAAAAATAAATAAATAAATAAAAATAAAAATATAAATCCCATTTGAAATAATGCACAGAACATAATTCAGAGCTATATGTGATTCTATAGACCTGATACTGCATATGTGGTGAGGGGGAGGGAAGGAGGGAAATCTGGACAGACGCCCAGCATCTGTCTGGAGACTTACCCACAATCCTGCTCTCTCTTCCTCTCTGGCTGGAAATATTGACTGGCAAGCACTCTGCCCAATCAAATTAATTTTCTGCAAGACATGCCAAAGGTGACGCCTGAGAAAATGGAGGTTACATGGGGAGGAGATGGAGGAATTGTTTCTCTCCAACAGCTGAATATTACAGAGAATGGAAGAGGAGAGATCTACAGATAGAATGGACACAATAAGAGATGAATAGTAAGAGGAAGTGTCACGAATCCCTGGCCGGGATGACTGTTTGTCTATGTTTGTGTGTGGGTGTTTGTTGTGTTGTCTGGTGTGTTTCTCTTGGCAGTGCTTGAGGGGGTGTGCCTGTACCTGACTACTCACACCTGGCTGAGGTCATCACCTCACCTGCTCCTCATCAACTGTCTGCAGTATTTAAGGAGCAGCCACACATCCAGTCTCTGCCGGATCATTGTGAAGTATAGTGTATGCTACAGCCTTCAGCCAGAAATCCTACTTTGTAACCTGTAACCGCCTGTTTCTGCCTACCTCTTGCTGTCTGGTTTTTGTCTGCCACTAACCGTGTCTCTCTGCCTCAGGAATCCGTCCAGTCCACTCAGCCTACGCCTCGTGTAGCCAGCGTGTGGACCTCCACCCTCCAAGCCTGCCAACCGACCCCTCTCTGGATAACCCCCACCTCTGGACTCCCACTCTCGCCTGCCTGCTTCCTTCTTGTTTCACGTATTCACTCTTTGTTAAATAAACAAAGTTACACTCAAACTCTTGTTCCGATCTGCTTTTGGGTTCCCCTCAGAACCGTGACAGGAAGAGGATAAAAAAATAAAAGAAGAATGAAATAGTTTTTCTCTCTCAAGCAAACAGCTCGCCTTAGAGTATATTTAGTGGAGAGTGGAGTGGCACAATAACAACATAATATACTTAACATGAAGGTACCTGAAGGTGAATTAGTTGCATCTGAATGTAATTTGTATGGGATGGGTTCAGGTTTATGGATGTGCGGATACCAAATGGTTAGAATAATCCAAGGTGTGCTTCTTCTGTGTGTGTGTCAGTTTGTGTGTTGGTCTAAAGTGAATCAAAATGAAAACAACAGCAGCAGCTCATCAATTTTTTATACTCAACAGCAAGTCAAGAAAGAAAAAACCTGCCAGGAAACCAATGTTACTCACAGCTTTGTTAGTGTGTGATGGTGTGTGTGTGTACTGTATACAGTATGTGTGTGTCTGTTTTGAGTTAGAAAAGAAAAGGGCATGTTCAATTGTAGATATTTTTTTTACTCTCATTCATCATTCAGATTTCTTTCCAACAACTACAACTAAATAGGTAGGGTGGAATTAGATAGGATGGTGATGTTGCTGGCACCTATATAGTAGTTTAGAGTAATGTAATGAATAGATCATAATATGGCAATTACCAATGAAAAAATAAGAGCTTTTAAATGATGTTGATCCTACACTGTGTAATCAGGTGAATGGTGTCTCTGTCATTCATCCTAATCTCGTACTATAACCAAATACACATGTACAGCTGTCCATATTTACCACAGTGGAATAACACTCAGCACAAAAATACCAATTTATACCTAATGTTGCTTTAAAAGGGCTTTCCTTGGGTTACAACGAATAAATATCAAAGTGCGAGTGAGAACATGTATCTTTGCCAGAGGGCATGCTGCTGCAAGAAGTTAGCAATAAAGTGATCTGCCACGTAAATATTTCATGATTTAGGAAATTTAGGGCAGGTATCAGGGTTCAGGAATGCATTCCAATTTATTCATTATTTATTCATTGAATTTATTCACAGAAAGTGAAATCAGCGTGACCTTTTAAACAAAAGAGCAGGGCTACTTCCTCTAACTTTTAGACACCACAAACCAACAGCTGTATTTTTACTCCATTTTTTTCTGCCTTTACTCCCAAATACACACACTTGCATTTACAAATACATTTACATACACTGACATGCATTCAAAGTACGACTTGTAGACAGCTCGAGTTATGCTTCTATGTAACCTATTGCACCATTTACCAGTAAGTGAATGGTAAATGGTGAATGGACTGTACTTATATAGTGCCTTTCGAGTTTTCCGACCACTCAGAACGCTTTTACTCACTCTACTATACTCATTCTCTTTTAGCAATGCTGCTACTGCTAACTGCACGCATCACTGCATCACCACTGCTGCTTAAACCAGTCTGTTCTCTCTGCCCACAAGCCTCAGACTTGCTCCAAGCACCCTGCCACTATACCAGCATATAACGAGTCAATTTACCCATAGCTGTGTTTCAATGCATCGACTATTGGCCACCCTCTGTAGTCAGATACTAAAAGTGATGAAAAACTAAAGATGATGATGCCATCATAAATTCAATGGGAGTTTGGCATAGAAAGAGCTTTCGTGCAGCTCAAGCAATGACAATAACATTGATATCAGTAATATCAAAATAAAGACAATTTATTTATGTGTTTATTCAGTTAGAGGTCTTCATGAAAAGCTACCGGCACCGGGTCTGCACCCCCGACTCCACCGGTGTAATCCCTGACCCTTTTATAGTGGAAATGATATACATCTCAGATACTGGTCAGGACATCTATTATGAATAAGACGTACACACTACTGCTAGCACTGGTAATGGATGGGCTGGACACGCGCACACCCACACACACAAACAGAGGCTAGGGATAGCTGTCCGCACTAAGTCATGTTTGGGGCTATAGCATAGCTGACAGCTCCTGCATATTTGGCAGGGCCTGTCCATTTTGTTTCTCACTAATGGAGGAAAAATGTGAGAGAGGAGGGGAACGAAGAGGAAAAGGGAGGAGTCTTTTTAGCTCAAGACTTTTTACTCAGCAGATTTTTGTAAAAATTGTCCTGCTACTACTAAGCTGCTGGTAAAGATATTATTACAGCTGCTGGTAAAGATATTATTACTGGAAGTTGTATAGATACCATTATTCTAGAAAAAGACTGTGATTCAAACAACCAGTTAACACAATAAGTCATCGAGTCAGTGGTTCTGCAAAGACTAAGGGACAGGGACTCCATCTCGTGTTTGTACATGAAAAAATTTGACCAAAACAGACACCCCCCACATGTCAAGACAAGAGGCAAAAATATCTATGATCCAAGACACACTTATGCAAGTATAATAAAGAGGTGTGTGTGAATGTGCATGTGACAGTTCCCATCAGTCAGCCACCACTTAGACAGCTGGAAAACGAATCATAAATCAATTTTTCGCCAATTTTGACACAATGTGGGGATGCGCACTCTCTCACACACTCAAATAGTACCATAACATCATGTTCTGTTGGTTTAATCGATTGTTATGGGGAGAAACAGGACAGCATAGATGGAGAGACCATAGACAGATAGGAGGATTAGTTCAAAAGGAGGATGTCTCTAAAAAGAGAAGAGAAATGGAAAGATGTGGGTAAGGTGGAGGATGACAAAAAAACAAACAAAAAATCCCTTTTGATTAATTTTTATTCAATCAAAATCCCCACTTATCATTCATCCACTGTAGTAAAGAGAGATGCAGGATCACAAAAAACATCACGCTGGCCAGGAGGTGTGCCAAACCATGTATAAACCCTCCATATAATCTATTTATTATGGACACAAAAGGTTTGATTCAATCCTTGAATGTCTCGTTCATCTCTCAGCCATTATGACTTTTGACCCAAACTCCACAGCCACCCCACTCCCACCCATGACCCTGGTGAGGTTATAACCCCTGATTCAGGGCTGAAAAAAATGGTGTGGTTTTTGGGCTGGGAGATCGTGGATGGAGCAGGGTGGGTCATGAATAGAGATCAAATCAAAACTAGAATCTCCCTGGGGACCCCTTTGATTGAGATGTACTTCCTTTACACAGTGGTGATAGTAGAGGGGGCTCGTGAGGGGTGAGGGATTACGTTCCAGTATACTCTGTCAGATGTGCCCCCCATGCACCAACCAATATCTTTTAGATATAAGGGTGAGAAAGGTGACCTACGTTTAAACTTTTCTTTCAAGTTTACAGCACTGTGTGGTACACTGTCTGCAAGTGTGCACCATTATTCCCACACTTGCTAGCTTCCAATGTGGTCAGAAACAGTACTTATTTAGTGTGCACTATATAAATATTAAGATAATTATTAAGCTACATATATATACAATTATTTTCTTTAACGTCACACAAAAAGCAAGTTTTGTCACTGGGGATTGTTATGCCACATTATGTTTGATGCATGTAATAAAACATGACAGGCTTCATATGGAGAAATGCAGCACATGAGAGAATGTAACTCGATAAAGTGAGAGGTGACACATGTACATACATGTGTACACAAGAAAGAGATCAACAGATAGATCTCCAGTAGTTGAAAGAGCATATCTCTATGCCGTATTTCACATGTATAATTCATCTACGACCACATGGAAAAGGAGAGAGAGGCAGATCGTACTTCAGAGGAGAGATAAGATAAGACGTTCCTCACATTGCTGGGAGCAGCCACAAGGTGGAGAACAGAAGAAGGAGGCTGCAGTGCCAGGGAAAATGACACAGTATGAACCCTGACAAACAGCAAAGGAGGGGATTAAAAAGTAGCCAGGAAACTGGAGAGATGTGAGGAGGTACAGAGAGGTGACAGAACTGGAGTGGGAATCTTAAATAGGATTTTATGGAGAAGACACAAAGGGAGGAAACGCCCCTGAAGGGAGAGACTGACAGAAAAAAGAGATTCATTGGAAAATGTAGCGTTGTCTAAAGAGCTACAAGAACCAACCTCAAATGAAAAGGTTCTATTATACAAATGCTGACATCTGATAGGCAGCAGTTAAATGCAGCAATGCATAACAAAATGTTCCATAGATCTGCACTGCTGCTCAAATTCAGTTGTTCATGTTCTCTGGGTCTTACCGACCACAAAGGTAAATTACAGCAAAGTGTGTTAACAAGTTCATCATGCTCAGCTGCAGTTACGGGCACTGGAATTGGAATTGGTACCAACCAAACACGCCTTACCCAATTTGGTAATTTTATTGGCCTGACATATTGATGCATAATAGCAATCCCTCTCTCCTTCAAGTCATAGATATTGATCACAGTCTGCCTTCCATTAGGTGAGAGAACAAAAAACAATTTGAAATCTATTGAATCCATAAAATAAGGGCAGCGGTTAGCTAGCATGAAATTAGGAGGTGGACCTTTAACTCCCCCCTCCTTCATTATCTTTTTGGAACCCTCTTTATTCTGCTATTTACTATGAGTCTCTTCATCCTAATCCTTTTATCATTGATTCTCAGTCACTAACTAAGTATTCCTAGTATATACTGTGCTATGCTACTGCAGTATAAAATGTACCATCATGTATTTGCTGGATTCAATACACTCGCTTGCCAGTTTATTAAATCAACCTAGCTCAGACTGCTACTCTAACAGCGCTGTAATAAACGCTACACTCTTCTCATATTTTTGTTCAAGCTGTTTGAGAGAGATGTTAATCCAACTTCATGTAAACTTTGAAGGCTGTGCTTTGTGGCAATGTTGAATTGTTTTGTCTGATACTGAGACCTAACATGTCAGCTAACTAGTGACATAGCAACTGATCTTTGAGTGAACACTAGTGATGGGAATTCCGGCTCTTTTTAGTGAGCCGGATCATTTGGCTCAGCTCACCAAGAAGAGCCGTCTCTCTCGGCTCCCAAACGGTTCTTCATTTTACCATTTATACCTTTTAAAATTTAGCCAAATTTATCGCTGTTTTTACTTGTGATTTGTATTTGAACACATATATCACTTCAGTTTCAATAATTTGCTGTAGCCAATTGCATTTACAGTTGTAAAATCCCTTCTAACTCCCTGAAACCACCGAATGACTGCACTAACTTGCTTGAAGAACCTCTCTGCTACACAAAGCAGATAGAAATGCCTATAAAAACTTAAGCATATAAATTTTAAAAAAGAACAGCTATTGACATTGTCATTTTTTTATTTAAACACACACACCTAACAAAACAAGTAAAGTGCTGAAAAAAAGATAAATTAAATAACAGCACTCAAGTGAATGTGCTTTGTTAATGCCCACCACTGACATCTGGACAAATAAAACCAAAATGTTTTTGGTATAGAGTAAAAATAATAAATCTTTGCACCACACTCCTTCAGCGCGTCTCCTCCTCTGCTTGGTGGTATGATCCTTGTCAATCCTCACATGATTGGTTGCACAGCATGCACGTGACACCTGTAGCCAAACACCCGCAGCGCCCGCAGGTATTTTTCTAAACAGAAAATTTAAAAAAAAAAAAAAAAAGAACGGCTCGCAGACGGTCGGGAGCCGGCTCCCATCGTTCACTTAAAAGAGCCGGCTCTTTGAACCGGCTCGTTCGCGACGACACATCACTAGTGAACACTAAAATCTGAGGAGTAGTTAGTCAGACAAATGGCAGGTGTAAATCAAATGTATCCAGTAATATCTGAACTTCACAATCAAAACACTAGAATAATAATAATAAAAAAGTTCTTCTTCAGTTCTTTGCACTGTGTTGTTTGACTTGCAGTATTTCTGTATATGGAGTGTGCTTCTTTATCTATCTATCTATGAGAAACAATGTCAAATAAATTGATAAGCAGCATCATTATCTGACTGTGCTAAAAGATTTATACATGTTTTAATTATACTTTGTAGATTTAACATAATAGAAGTCTATATTTATTTGCAGTACACACACTGACACACACAATCTCAGTGGTGTACTGTGGTCTGATCTGATTGCCATTTCAGCAATAGACCGCCAGTGAAGCGGTGGTCTAATATTATCAGACAAATTCAATTAATATAATCTCATTTCCTCTTAAGTGCTGCTCCTCTAATTAAGTATGGGGAAACGCAGGGTACAGACCACCTACTGGTTAGCAAAGCATGACAGAGTGCATCTGTGTGTGTGTGTGTGCAAAGCGAATGTGAAAAACCAATTGCACGTTTTGAGTCAATGCATTTATATGTGTTTTGCATGTACTGCTTACACACACACACACACACACACACATTGATAGGACTGATACAGATGAAGCAATATCTGGAGGCTGGTGTAATTAGGGCCAATTCAATTGGACTCTAATACTTCATTATACACCTGCCAACAACACCAGCGATTGATAGCCATATTTTCCTTCTTCATTTCGTTTTCTCGCTCATTAATGGCATGGAATTAATGAAAATGGCTCTGAGTGGCCTCTCTCACTGCTGGAGGACAGTATTCTCGCTGCATGGGCTGCGTGTGTGCATGTCAGTTTGTGAACTTTTCACCCATGGGGTCTTAATTACACTGTTTCTTTACAGAAGGCTTTATCACATAAGATGTGCTTACACACTTTAACAAACACACATACACTCAGGCTTTGTGCACAACAATGTACTCCAGAGTGCATTGGTGAAATATTTCATACGATTTGAAGAGACCTCTCTCCTTCCCTCGTAGTGACAAGCTTCATAAGAGTGCTGGCCAACAATATCAACCCTATCTACAATGACTTTGCATGATTTCTGATGATGAATCCATCCACTCCATCCATGAGTGGGCATGCTGCTTGAGACTCAGGACTTACTGTCAATGGATGACAACAGATGTGGCATCCTTTTAGCTGAGCTGTGTGGTCAAAGTTGCTAAGCTGATTCTATTTTAATTATTATTACTATGATTATTGCACACTAAAGATTAAACATGTCCTCTAGAGTATACCATGAAATAAATTAATGAATGAATTCTCAGCTCCAGGACTGTGGGGGAGTGTCCACTGAATGCAGTGAAGCCACACCCACTCATGGGAGCAGTGAAACAGCAATTTTGAAGTGACTGAAACGTGTCAGATGAGTTCAGAAAATGACGTGACTAACTTTGAAACACTCTGAGCTGAAGATGAATTCATCTCTATCTCTCTGCTAGGGGTGCAGGGGTATGCTCAGGGTGACCTCAGTGTGTCATCGAGCCACCCTTTAGGACCACCCACAAAATCCTGATTTGAAAACTGGTGAAAAACTGTTTGAACCTCTAACTCCACATTTCAGTGATATATCGTTCAAAGTCTTTTCACATGTTTTCAGCAACTATTTTCCAACATATTTAATGTATTTTGAAGGAATCCTCAGTATTGCCTTTCCACAGACTTTAAAGATACTGCATGTCAGTCTTACACTGTGGTATGTACAGTATGAACTTCTTTTAAAAATGGCCTGGATGCAGCACTCATTTCTTGAAACAAAGGAAAAAAGTAAGGAAAAGTTTGTGACCTACAAGCCTGAAGGAGATTTGTTGCTGGTGTGACAACGTCCTGAATGATTTGTGTATTGCAGTGTTGATATGTATGTATATATATACTCCTGTAAAACTGTGTGATTTTGAAAATATTTGTGCCACTCCATGTAACACTCCTTTTTCACATGCCTGCAATCCTCTCTTAATCCTCATTGTTTTATCTCAAGAACTTATCTTTGCTTATATTTTAGCCATGTTAACAACATGGTCCATCAAACTGGTCCACTCTGAAATATCTCAACAATTATTGGATGAATTGCCATGAAATTTTGTACAGAAATGTGTGGCCCCCAGAAGATACTGCTGATAATACTGCTGACTTTAGTGATCCTTTGATTTTTCTTCTAGCGCTGTCAGAAGATCAACTTTTTCATGTGAGTCAAACACATTTCATTCATGGTCCCTGAAGTTGTATTTAAATGACTGTGGTGATCCCCTGACTTTTCTTCCAGCACTACCATGACATCATGACATCATGATATATAACTAAATATAACTAATGGACTGACTGCTGTGAAATTTGGAATTCATGGATATTCTGGCCCCAAGCTGATGAACTCTCATAACTTTGATCCCTTCTCATCATCAGATACAAATTTCTTTGAAGGTCAGTTTATTACATAGCCTCAAATATTTTATGTGTACATACATAAATAAATTACTAAACAAATAATTATTTACCAATATGAGCAAGGTATGTGTTTTCAAACTCCTCTTGTGTGTGATCGTTAAAATAAATAATATATAAATATGCCTGAGCATCCAAATCAATAGGTGAGGTTCATGGGGTTGCCAGATCAGAGAGGTTGTCTGTGCAGGGTTGCCAGAGTCAGGGATTTGATGTCCTTTTCATGAGGCTGAAGTGCTGAGTTGTACATTTGCCTCTCCAAAACCCTGCCTGGCAACGACCAATGGGCTTATCGGATTTCACACGAACACGCAGACACACACTCTTCTGCTACTTTACATCCTGCCCATAGTGGACTGTGTGTGTGTGTGGTTGGTGACAAACTTTTAGTGTTTTGCCTCAAAGTCCCACAGTGCAACCTGTCTATATTACAGTATTCTGACAGCTTGCAGTTTGCACACACACACACACCTGCACACACACACACACACACACTCAACCCTCATATTGCGTTCCGGTCAAATTTGACCAATTTAAAAGTTTTATCTCAACACACAAAATAAATTGCATTAATTTGCATACAATTTTGTGTGTTTTATTCAACTTTTGTACACTCTTGGTGTTCCCTGTCAAAAATGACCGGTCATTAGAAATGAATGGGGGAGACGGCAAATAGTTTAAAAAACTGAGCTCAGATACATCCTCACTTGTCAGATGCACACACGCACGCACACACACACTTGGGTTCCCTGACAACCACTACGGGAACTATATTCTATTCTATTCTATTCTATTCTATTCTATTCTATTCTATTCTATTCTGTCGAAACCATAGTGGTAAACATGACCACCTTGGAGGGGAAACAAATTTACAAAGACAATTGGAAGGTAACCCAGACAGACATCAAATCTTACATGGGTCTTTTGATTTTTGCTGGTGTGTACAGATCCAGAAATGATTCTACCAGCAGTTTATGGTATGCAGAGTCTGGTCGGACACTTTTTCGGGCCACGATGTCAGCAAAGAAATTTCACATGATAGCATGGCTGATTCTCTCACAACCACGATACAAGACCAGGCTGTCATCAACAAAACAAACAGGTAGCGATCAGAGAGGTTTGGGACAAGTGAGTGGAGCGCCTGCTACTCATCTATAACCCAAGTCCAAACGTCACAGTGGATGAGCATCTGGTCACTTTTAGGGGATCCTGTCCTTTCACACAGTATATACTGACTGGAAACACAAAACTGTTTAACATGAAATAAACACAACATGAAGGTTAATTCCTAATTGCCATTGAATAATCTATGCAAATGAGGCTTAATGGGAACCTAGTGAAGGTATTTGTGGGTTCCTAAAACAGCTCCGTCAATTAGCATCAATATTTGTCTTCCTCTTGTGATTCAATTTACACTTTGTTCTCATGTTAATGGTCATAATCAATGCTAATTAAGAGGAAAGGACGAGAAAGAACAGAGACACGCCTGATTAAGATTGTCCATGTAGGTAAATACTTATCATCTGTGCAAATGTGTTTGTGAATGGGAGTAACGTGAGTGAAGTTTTTGACACACAACAATCAATAATCATATGACAAAAAATGTGACATGAATTCTCATTTTCATTAAAAGACTAAATTAAAATCAAGAGCCAAAATAATAACCACTGCTGCATAGATATATTCACAAACAGCTGGTCACTATCTCTGACTCACAACTCACACACAACACACACACACACACACACACACACACACACACACACAACACACAGGCAGTGGCTTATTCATTCTGTCAATCAGCTGAATGAATACAGGGGTAAACACTGGGGGTAATTACCTACTGCCTCCCATCAGCGCTGTTAAAAAAGCCTAGAAGCTCCTACTAGAAGTGTGTAACCTTAAACAAATGACAGCGGGGTCCTCCCCAGATGCCTCAGGGTTGTGACCTTTGACCCTGCGACCCCCCTCTCTACTGTATGCTGTCATATCACTGCTGCACTAACAAGCCGGCTTGTCTGGATAACCTTTAACTGTAGAGTCGTCCAGCTTCTCAGAGACCTTTAGCTAACACGACCTGATACCTCTGCATGTCAAACTGTGACCCCCCCCTCCTTCATCCTCCTCTCCGAGCACCACCTCTCCTCTTTCTCTATCCTCTTATTTTTCTGTGTTTTTGCTTTTAAAATTAATTTCTCACTTTGTTCCTCTTTGTCGCTGTAGCTTTCTTTAATTGCTCACAGGCATTTTTTAACCTTTCCTAAAGTCAGCATTGGCTTATTCTCTTTCACAGCAACATTTCATGGCAGCTGCTCATCAGTAAGAATAAAGGTACATGCACAATAAACAACCACAACACCAGGATTAATTCAGTTGGTACCTTGAATAAGCCTATGAAGAAAAGCATCAGATAAGAGCATTCTGGGTTGTACAACATATAAGAAAATCAGAAAATGAGAGAAATGGTAAATGGACTGTACTTATACAGCACCTTTCTAGTCTTGTGACCACTCAAAGCGCTTTACAGTACGTATCTCATTCACCCATTCACACACATTCATACACTGATGGCATTAGCTGCCATGCAAGGTGCCAACTGCTCATCAGTTTTAGGAGCTGACCATTCATACACATTCACACACTGATGGCACAGCCTTCAGGAGCAATTTGGGGTTCAGTGTCTTGCCCAAGGACACTTCGACATGCAGACTGGAGGGGATCGAACCGGGGATCGAACTGCTGATCTTCTGATTAGTGGATGACCCGCTCTACCTCCGAGCCACAGAAAGGAGAAAAGTCTAAAATCTATGAATTCACACTTAGCCCTTACTGTAAATATGTACTATATGTAATACAAATGTGCACAGTGTAAGGGCCATATTATTCTTAAAAATAACTAGCATGTATTGTCCAACCAACTTGGATGATATGTGGTTAGAACACATTATCTGTGCATATCTGAATAATACATCTGTACATAGCCGCAGGAACATATTCTCAGCAGGGGGTGCTGAGAAAAAAAAGCTCTGCGCTGCACTTAACTCGCAACTCGCTACATTGATTAAAAAATATACCAGCGCGGCCTGACTCCTACACCATGGCAATATTCTTACATGCAGCGGTGACACATCACAGTCACCTGCGTTATTTATTCACGAAGCCACCCAGAAAATACACAATGATACAAGTGAAGCATATGTAGCCTACGTGTAGTATACGCATTGATATGAGTCTCATTATTAGAAATAAAGAGAAAATCATGAAACACAACACTTAAACACGATGAGACATGAGATCAGTTCTCAATCCGAAAAAAACCCGAAAGGAACTTTGAATTCACTGATAATTCAGAGCTGATTGGTCATAGGTTTGTAATAACAATGAACCCAGAGCCTCGTCCACATTAATTAAGCCTGCAAAAATCTTAACTTACACAACAATAGAGGGAATTATAGGCACCATCCTGTGTATTTTTATGTCTTACATACACGTCCATAATGGAACCAGAACAAACAATGTGTCACAGAGTCTGTGTAACTGTTCATGGTGCTGATCACCTTGGCAACAGTAAACAATTTGTCACAGCTGTCCATGTAACTGTGGCGCTGAACACCATGCGTAAAGGTGCACTGCACGGCAGCAGCATTTCAAAAAGAAAAGTCTTACCGCCTGCATCACACATCTCCGTTTGTTTTGTTGAAGCTTCCCAAAAAAGTCTAAAATCCATTTTTGCAACATCGGTGGTCAGTTAGCTCGACCACAAGTGACGATACGTGACTGTACGTGACACTTGACCTTACGTGTGGTCATGTGACTAGCATGACACAAATGTATAATGAACATTAAGCCAGACCACAACAATTTATAGTTGTCAGTGCTTCCATTTAACTTTTAGCATTTTCTTGTTTTTTTTCCACTTTATTTCGTGTATTTATTTTTGGGTAAATACATTTTTGGGGTGCTGCAGCACCCCCAGCACCCCTACTTCCCGCGGTACTGCATCTGTATGTGTTTACCTCATGTAAACTCAAACTGGGGGGTTGCAGGATGTGACCTTATTTAGGTTTGGTTGTTAATGACTCTGGTACCTGTGAGTTGTTTACAGCTTTGGCAGTGTTGTTTTGTTTGTTATAACAATGAGACCAATAAATCAAACTTAATAGAAAGTAAGATGGAGCACAAGTAAACTTTCAACGCTGACTGACTTGTAGCATATTAGAATTCATTGCAGACTGAGCCCTGTAATCCTAACTGCTATATCATTAGTTGTCTGCGGTTTATAAGGGAGCTACTTCAAGGTCAAATGTATGTAATGTATTTTCTCATCCAACAGTGCATGAATAAAGACAGAAGAAGGGAGGAAAAGACAAAGGGGACAGGAAAATGAAGAATGAAAGTGAAGCACAAAAATGAAGGAAGGGAAGGAGGGATGACGAGAGAAGAAAAACAAAGGCATCTGCTCTGTCCAATTACATTGTTCTTGTTTTATAAATTGGGACATGGGTGAGAAAAGCTAATGAGAGGTAGAACGCACTGTCTGATGGATGTTTGTGTGTGTGTGTGTGTGTGTGTGTGTGTCAGCAAGTGTGTTTAAAACAGGTGAAAGAATGGCATTAGCAATTCAGCTCTAAACTTTGAGAAATGTGAAAAGTGTTCTTTGTAAACTCAGCCTCAGAACAGATGGGTCAGCCGTGACATGAAACCTACGCTGCCTCTCTCTCATTTAGGTGTGGTATAAAAAGTAACTTCTGCTGCCTGGATTACATTCACAGGCGACATCCGCTCAAGTGAAGAAAGTATCACAGGTACAGAAAGCAATCGTGTTTAGATTTAGGCAAGAAAAGTCAGGACTAGAAGTCATGTGTTGAGCCTGCATCAGGTCACTGTTCACTATTTCTGCATTACAGGAAACTGACATGACACCACCATCTTTTCTTTCCTCACCTTACCTCACATTACCTCATTATGTCAAAACTGACCTTAAACTTAGTTAAATATGAGATAAGGGTTGGACATCTTACACTTTTGGGGTGATGTGTGAAATGTAGACCTTGCTTCATATTAAGAGGTCACAAGCACAAAAGGCTGGTAAGCAAAGCTGTAGGAGACATGTTTAATACATGACAAATCACAGCATGTCAGATGAGCAGTACTTAGCAGGTGGAGATGCACGTATACGCAGAGGTTAAAGTGGGGCACAATGGCATTTCTGCACCCCCAGCCACAGTTTGATGAAATGTGAAGAAAGAAGTAAAAACTTTTTACAATTTTTTAAGCCAGCATTCACGGCCCTTCTGCATCCACAACTGTTCTCAATGGCCTTCTGCAACCCAGACTCACCACCATGTGCGACATTTCTGACTTGTCAGGTAAGAGCTCAGCTGACATTCATCGGTTTCTCTTTTAAAAAGAACAAAAAGAAAGCATGGCACAAGTTTACACTCTCACATGCTTCATCCTCCATCCAATAAAAAAAACCTCCTCCAGAAACGGGGCTGGCCAGGCCTTGATTTCTGTCAAGAAGATATAAAAGCATCTATCACTTTAGCGAAAGGACAGGAGGAAGGAGTTTTCAAGTAATGCGATCATCAAAAGATATTTAAAAGCTGTTGTGGCAATTGTTTTCATTCTGGTCACCACTGCCACTGTTCTGTATGTTTTTAACTCAGCAGTGACTGGGTCTATCAGTGCTGTTTGTTTGTTATTTCTAAGGCTGGACTAGCATCCTATTTTTTCTTTCAGCTGCCATAGATAACTTTTACAGTACTATAGGAGGGGGCATACTAAGTGTTCAGCTGGCAGTTTGCTTTTTCTCCTGACAAGGGAAGGAGGCTCAGAGGAGAGGGAAAAAGTACAAGAGCCATAGTTTGCTACTGGGTGTGTGTGTGTGTGTGTGTGTGTGTGTGCGCGCACAGAACATGTACGTGAATGAATGAACTCATCTAAAAACTGCTAAAAGCAGTAAAACACCTGCAGCACAGGGTGCTGATGGTATTAGGCGCTGAGCCTTTTGAAGTTAGCAGCTGAGATGGAAAAATCAGAGCTTCTCTCACAGTCACAACCACATCACTTCAACATCAACCACATCAACAGCAACAACAAAACGAGTGGAGAACACACAGTGAGCCTTTTCAACATTGAATGGGGAAGTTAAAAGCAAATGAAAAATATGATAACATACTGTTGTTAAAGCTTTCAAGAGAGTTATTTGAAATTGTGTTAACTGAATAAATAGCACACATATAAACACTAAACTGCTTTGCTTGTTCAGTCTTATAGCTAAGATATCTGACAGATTTATCTTCTAACACTGTAAATTTCACATTTATTTTTAAGCTAATTAACAACATGTTTTTATCTAACAAAATATTCCTCCTCAGTCCATATTAGTCAGCCTTGTGTCTATACAAACAACATTTACTCTGTCACTGAAGTGTTTAATCTCCAACATGCTGCACACAAAGGAGGTACACACCTGTATGAACGAGGCGGTCTAACAGCTCCATAACACAGAATATTCATTAAAGTTGAAGTTTTGAATTCAGATGTATGACTTTATTTATTTTTATTTATTCATATTTATTTACATGTTATATATTGTCAGTCAGGATGTGACATTTTTTTTATTTCCATGCTGATTTGAGATTGCTTATATATATATATATATATATATATATATATATATATATATATATATATATATATATATATATATATATATATATATATATATATATATATATATATATATATATATGTGTATATATATATATATATATATATATATATATATATATATATATCCTATATTATAGGACTGACTTTACTGTAGCTTATTTACTTCTATCGTGTTTCAGGGTTATAACAGAAAATCTAAGTCAAAGTTATTATCTCATCTTGAAAAAATTTAATTCCATATTGTATCAGAATTGAACAGACACACATACAATAGATAGGCTATGCGTATATGTGGGCACATACAGACAAAGATAGATGGATAGATTGGTAGGACAGACAGAAAGATGAATTGGGTGTAATGTCATCAGACTCTCAAGAGTAATGCAACTGCAGACCGTAACTGATCCCCAGCTGCTTGTA
Source organism: Miichthys miiuy (assembly GCA_036365135.1). Taxonomy (NCBI): domain Eukaryota; kingdom Metazoa; phylum Chordata; class Actinopteri; family Sciaenidae; genus Miichthys; species Miichthys miiuy. The sequence goes on along the minus strand of CM071623.1, from coordinate 3,830,712 downwards.
GGTGTGTTTATTAATGGACAAAAATATACGCACACAGATACACAGCAGGCAGACAAATAGTTTATTAATCCATAATTCCTTTCTCTTCCTCTTCTTTTCTACTTGTTTTCTTTGTATTAATGCAATGTGAATGTATGATAGAAAGACTTACTCCTGTTAAAATGTCATGTGTCTGAATATGGTTCAGTGGTATTAATTGTGTGTACTAACAAAGCCGCACTAAAAGTATACAATCTGTTATTGTCTAAAATAATATTATTATTATACTATTATTGTCTAAAAGAAATAATATCCACATAGAGAAACAAATAGTGTGCTGCTACATAAAGCAATGCACCCCATATAAAAGAGACAAAAAAACAAAAAGACAGAAGGAATAACAAGAAAAAAGAATGAAGTGAACAGTGGGGGGTTATTTCTCCACATTCCTGTGTGGATTACAACCAGTAGACAGGAAGTGTTTAACTATTAGGTGAGCCTTGGTAAAGATTCCTCCATCCAACCCTTCCCTCCCTGGGGAGAGCAGAGAAGCTTGCACAAGCAGATTTAGCACATGGTATTGACTTAAGAAGATGTTTTTCTTTTCCTTTTTTTCAAGGCAACGCCTTGAGAAATACAACAGAGAAAGAAAGACAAAGGAGAGAATGGAAGAGGAGAGAGAGAGAGAGAGAGAGAGAGAGAGAGAGAGAGAGAGAATGGAAATCCAATACACATGGTTGAGGAGATGGATGTAATGCAGGGGGGGGGGTATGTTTAGCTGTGATCCACGTTGTCTGTTCAAATGGATGGCTAGAGAAGGAGCAGACAAATGAAGAGTGGGATCCTACTGTGGGTTTAAACCAGGCTCAAAAGCAATACACACATTAGTCACACTTAGTCAGAAATCACACTCGAACACTACAGACTGTTCAAGGCCATGAAATGATGAAATCATTTCATGGAGTCAATAAGATTTTTTCCCCAAGATGTTCAGTAATTTTAGTGTTGTTTAAAATTATATAAAAAACACATGTAAAAAAAACAGGACTCATTATTTAGACTATTTTCATTTCTGCTGGGTAGAAGCCTGCCACTCCACACCAGAATGATTATTCCAGACAAATGTCAGATAGTAAAAAAAATAGTTCAAATCTTACAGAGAGGAACTACAGTGAATGTTGGATGAATAATGAGTCTCTATCAGCAAAGCCTGCAAATCACTCACCATAAAAGTGAAGTCCCAAGTAGGTGTAAAAAACTCAAAAGTTCAAGTAATGAATGACTCCTACTCCTCTGTCTTGCACAAAGTAACAGCAGTGTAATGCCCACTGTCTATGTGCCTGTGTCTGGGTACGAATGGTGCAAAAAGCTTCATGTTAGTAGCAGCGGAATGTGCCTGAGGTTTGTCAGGTTTCTACTGTACATTTGGCTGACGATGAAACAAAAAGCCAGACTGTCCTCGGGAATTAGAGAATGAGAGAAACATTCTGAAAACTAATTTGAAACATTCTTCCTCTTGAAATTTAATCAAGTTCTAAGAAAACCATGACAACATATTCAGATGGAATCCTTTCTGAGGTTCGTCAAAGAGACAGAGAAAGATGTAAACGAAATCCTGCCTGTGCAGTGTAAAGTCCACCGTTACTCTTGGGCTTCAGAGGAAAATCCGCAGTGCAAAGAGAAGCTTTCAGCAATACAGAAATTTAAATCTCAAAGCCCATCCCTCCACTGCTGGAACACTGTTATTTTGACAGCAGTAGACACGTTGGCGAGCATTTTTCATTTTTCATTTCTTCTAACAGCAGTTTCATATCGAAAAAAAAAAAACAAATGTGGCAAAAAACAAAACAGTACAACTTTGCATTATGTGATGGGGTTTTCCCACATGTGTCATAAGCAATGAAAGCAAATAGATGAACACACACACACACACACACACACACACTATAAGAAACAGACTGCTTCCCTGAGGACTTCTGGTTTTTGTGTTGCCGCATGGAACTGAGTGTGTGTATGTGTGTGTTTGTGGATCCCAGCTGGTGTATGCTCTGTGTGCATGAGTGTGCCTGCATGTGTGTGTGTGTGTGCATCCATGTGTGTGTTGCCAGCAGGCGGGTGGTCTGGGCCGCCCTGTAAAGGTGATGTGTGGCGGCTATTTGGAGTCTGGACGTGGCAGGTTAGCTCACTGCAGCCCGCTAATATTTTATATGGCAGCTCTCTCCAGTCTTATCATATTTTATATGGCCGCAATAACAAACTGTCTAGAGAAAAAGAGACCGCCTGCCACTGCACATGCTGCCAGTAGTAAAATCAGGCACACGCACAAACACACACAAACAGGCATGGTTCTGGCAAGTAGCACGGCAATTGACTGATGCGGTGTCAATTGAGTACTTTTACAGTAAACAGAGTGAGGCACACAGAATGATAACTGAAGAAACAAGGCCCAATTAATAGAAACACAGCCATCTGAATGACAGGCATGCAGCCACTCTGAGAAGTGAGCCAACAGTCATTTGGTTCTATTGTCTAATTCATTTCTGAGCCGACATCTGTCCCTGTCCTGCTGCCCACTGAAATACACACACACACACACACGCACACACACACACACACACACACACACACACACACACACACACACACACACACACACAGGGGGTGGAGTGGGTCGCTCCATGTGTTCATCAATTTAACACCACTGAGAGTATATGTGTGTAAAGTGTGGTTAGGACAGGGACATGATAAAAAGAAGTTGAGTGTTTACCAGCAGCAAGTTTCAGACAGAAGTGTGATGAAGATACAGACACCGCTGATTTAAAGTGAAAGTGAATCAAATATGGATAATCTGGACCTAAAGAGGAAAACATACATAGAAGAAAAAGTGGATTGATTGTGGGACACTTTGCGATGGACAATGACAGAAAGTTGAGAAAGACAAATGTAAGGAACAACAATGTAAAAGTACAGTGGAAGAAGCAAAAAAAAAAAAAGAACAAGAAAAAAAGGCGGAAAAATGCCTAAGGGGTTGTGGGTCCTGATGAGCGGTGTGATGGGTGCTTTCTTACCTGGGGCAGATAGAGGAAGGCAGGGGGGCATTGCAGAGAATGGGGCAACATCCCGGACCCGGACAGTAGCATACAGCCGGAGTTTGCCATAGAGCACAGCATGTGGAGACGGGACACCTTACTCATAGAGACTCAGTCACACCTCTATTTACCGAAGCTCCGCTCTGTCTATCCTCTCACCTCTCAACCTCCCTTAACCACTCTCTCTCTCTCTGTCTCTGTGTCTCTCTCTCTGTCTGTCTGTCTCTCTGTGTGTCTGTCTGTCTTCACCGCTCGTCCCCTCCCTTCTTGCTTCTTTACTTCTGTCAGCGGCAGCGATGAGCAGTCACAGAGTTACAACTTCAGTGGATGCCGACGAGGGATGCCCGCGCAGAAATACACACACACACACACACACACACACACACACAAACACACACACATTCACACACACCACTGCGGCTGGCAACACACACTCTTAGTAGCTGAAGCGTCGGACAGATTGTGTGTGTAAGAGTGTGTGTGGGAATCTAATGTGTGCAGACACACAAGTGATGCTACTGCTTCTGTCTTTCTCTCCTCCTCTCTGTTTACTTTGAGAAAGAGGTGGAGAAGCCAAAGCACACGAATGGGTTTGGAGGGAGAGAGAGAAGGAGGGACAGAGGGAGGAGGAGGAGGGTAAAAGAAAGGAGTTTAGAGGAGGAGGAGGCGGAGGCAGTAGGTGGGACAAAGGAGGCTTGGGAGGTTCTTGAGTAAAGAGAGGAAGTGATTGGAGGGTTGGGAAGGAGAGACTGGAGAGAAGAGGAGTGGCTGAGAGAGGGGTGGGGGTGGGGTGTGTGTGGTGGGGGTGGTGGTCTCTGGGGTATTCTAACATCAGATGGGCAAGCATGAGAGAGAGACGGAAACAGAGAGAAACAGTGTGTGTCGCTTTCTATGTGCGTGCACGTTCACACATACAACAATAAGAGAGCAGCTGATCCATGCCATTAACCCTTTCCACACAGGTTCAGGACAGAATAGTCGCTAACAGCCATCTCATGATATAACAGCTGTTGTAATGTGTCTGATTTTCCAAGCAGAAAACAAAAATAAATCACAACCCTTCTCTCATCAGAGCTGCCCGCATGCACACTTTTTCATGCAAGAAAAAATCAAGATCATTCCACTGATTTCCTCCAGAGTACACACTTTCTCCTGGAAATCAGTTTAGCTGTGTGTGCTCAAACATTTGCATGATCCTGATGTTATGAGAAAACAGTACAAGCAGCTCCTGGTGGTATTTCTGTTTGCTTTTGCAATTCATCTTACTCTCTAATGGTTTGGATGAAAATGTGTCATTACTGCAAGTTACTGCAAGGTTTCATTTTATTTAAGAAACAATTAAGGATGGAAACAATTACAGTGTGTTTAACGCCTTTGCAAAAATCACAGAGCTGATGCAATGGCTTAATTTAATTTATAGTGCAGCTGTAGGGAGGATATTTTCTTTAAGCATAGCATTTCCCTAGAAAGAACATAGCTAATGGCTGAATAATGAGATACAGTAAAATATACATCCCCCACTCCCTTCCCCTGCACTCCTTCCTCTCTTCCTTTTGCCCCTCGGAAAGATGAAAGCAAGCAGCAGTTTATTTATATTTGCTGTTATATTTGTTCTCTGATGTACTACAACACTAACTACATGTTAGTTTAATCTGAGGCTGGTGGAGGGAAGTTGGTATAATATGCATCCTTTACTCAGGGAAGGGAGGATGGAGGAAAGAGAGGGATGGAGCGACAATGCTTGTTCATTCTACCTCTCCATCATCTATTTATTTACACACACACACACACACACACACACACACACACACACACACACACACACACACACACACACACACACACACACACACACACAGAGCTGCTTTATTTTATCTTCTGTGGTAGTGAGACATTTTGATCAGGTTTGTGCACATCTGAATCAATTTTAATATTTATTATTATCATTAAAATAGCATAGCAGTTTTCATTTTTTTAACTGTTAGTACTTTACAACAATAACTATATCATATTAAAACAGCTGCTGCTACAGATAGTTAAAGTAAATCTAAAAATAAAGAAGCAAGAAAAATACAAATGGAAAGGAAAAAAGAACGGAAATGTGTGTCCTTAATGCTGTTACATTATTATTCACTTCACTAAATATATACAGTGTATATATATACTAGATTAAAAACAAAAAAGAGTAATGGGTGGAGTTGTATAAGAAGATAATACATATCTACTCATACAAGTCCACCCATCTATTTTTACAGATGCTCCTCCTTCAGGATTGCAGTCAAATAAAAGTAAAAAGACTAAAAGTGTGTGAAACAGCACTCATGCATATTGTTTCATCCTTCTTCATTTACTTCATTATTACAGTTATCCAACAGTATAGCGAAACACACACACACACACACACACACACACACACACACACACACACAGAGGCTGATTGAATGGCAATCCAATCTCCAATCTAGTTGTTTGTTATTTCATGTTTCATGATCGAATGTGTTTCATTATCTAAAGATATTAGCCAGTGTTTTGAATTTCCTGTGTATATTCTATACGTTAGTGTACATCAAAATCCACTGCAAAATATATTGAATGCTTGAAATGGACTAATTCTGTGAAAACAGGAAAAAATATATTTTGATATACCTCCATGATCGTATTAAAATGTTCTCTCCCTTAAGGTCACAGTGAAATGAATAATAATTGTGTATGTATGTTGTAAAATATACAAACATGATAATAATGTGTAAATAATCCAGTGAGGGTATTTTTCTGCCAGATTTTCCTACAGATATCAAGCCAATAATTATCATGGATTCTCTGGCAAGATAACACATATAACCGTCCTGAATTGGTAATAGTAATCAATAATCAATATTCATCAACAAGTTCAAACAAGGGAAAGAGAGGTCGATCGGAAAACAACCCGTTTGATCATCCTTATAATGTCAACATGGTTATAAAAAAAACAAGTGTCAAACTACTACCAGCCTCTGAGCTCAAGCTTAGCTTTGACGGTGTGCTACAGACAGACAAACATTGATATCTTTATTATATATGATACTGTAATACAAAAACACATTACATAACAGAAGCCAAACAATGTTTTTTTTTCTTTATACATTAAATCTGGTCTAAGCTAACTTGCCATCTTGTTCAGTTTGATGTTTTTTTTACTCATCAAACATCCAAATTAGATTTAAATTCAAGCAGGAAAGTCACTTTGTGATTTCAGCTAAAGTGTATTGTTACATAAAAATCTTGCAGCTTTAATGCAATCTTCACTTTCTGTCCTCTCAGTCGCTCAATAAACTGTCACCAATTACTTGTAACCTCCATTGCATTTTATTGCTAGTAATGCATAATGTCATATCAGAGGCAAGGCAGCAGCATGTTGATGAGTGTCTCCTCTGAAATGGAAAGTAGAGCACAGGCAACATCACTCATTCCATCTTCATGTTAATGGCAGCTACTGTTGTTGACTATTATTATCTGTTATTGATCTTTCTCAACACAGTCACGCCTCTCAAGGAGGTTTGACAGCTAAAGTTTTTTACAGTATTTCTTATTTATTTATTCACTCCTTTGAATGTTACCCGGCCCGATGAAAACTTAAAAGGCTGGTGACATTGAGGCTTCAAAGCCACACCTCAGCATCAAAGCCAGTTTGAACATATTGAAATATTTATCATTTTTTATTTTCACTGCAAATGGATCTGCTGGTGGGGGGGGCAAGAGGTCAGTGTGTGTGGGTTCAGGTGCGTTTGCACTGCTTTAAAACAGCACAAAGAAAGACAAACTGACTGAGAGCAAAACAAACCATGAGAACACAAAACGAGTGAAAACAGTGAGCAAAAAGGACTGCGAGTGAGGGTTAATGAAAATGAGAGAGCAATAGCGCTCGTAGCAGGACACACAGGAGCCCTTATGCAAAGTGCAGGCAGGTTGACTCGGCAGGAAAAGTGACTTTGAAAGCGGCGGCCGGCCCCTGCTGCTGAGGAAAGGCAGTGTTTATAAAGAGAGGGATTGTTGAGAGGAATCAAAGCGGCCTGGGACTTGACAGGCCTACGACTTTAGGCATTCTCCTTCCTTCATCCCCTAAGGTGCTTGTCCTCTGCAAGGTGAAACCATGCTCACAGAGTCAAGGAAGAAACAAAAGAATCTGTCTTTCTCCTCTCCTCCTTTGCTTTCGGCCACAATAAAATACATAAAAACACAAACTGTAAAAAAAAAAAAAGAAAAAAAGAAAATGTATGTGCTTGAGGATATATCTTACATGTATATTGAATGTGGAAGAATGGATACTGTGGATTATATGTTTATATGAGAGAGTACTAACTATAATACAAGTGATTAACTCTTCAATCAAGACTTTTGATTTAAGGCCTGAATCAATAACCTATAACATCAGTTCATTAGTACAACTTAGTGACTCATTTTTAAATTGTATGAAATATGTAGTTTCTCTAACCCAGTATGGCTTGGCTTGGAATGGTCTGACTACCAAAGAGAGAACCTATTCCCTCCATGTGAAACAGAGTTTTCCCCCACGCTGGGCCTGATTGCATTAGAGCACGACTCCAACATACCATTACTCTGCTCCATTTGGGTTATTATGGAAAAATAGTAAATCTAATTGGAAGGTAATTAGTGAAGGATTGCTCACTGTGCACCACTCTGTGTGTGAGGGTGTGTGTGTGTGTCCAGTGCTGATTAGAACAAGGTGGAAGGGATGTCCCCCTAAAACTGACTCATTATAACATAACACAGCACATTTTTATTAGTTGGAGGGAAGCAGGCAGACATCACATCCGTGCACACACGTGCACACAGACACAGAGAATACTGCATTGTTGATTACTCTGTATGGAAAGTGTCATGAGATAACTTTTGTTATGATATGGCACTATATAAATAAATGAATTGAATTGAAAATTTATTCTAGATTTTTGGATACATACATACAAACAAAAGAATAGGTTAGCTCTTCAATTCAATAAATTCACCCTAATCCTACAAATGAAATGTTTCCAGTATGCTGAAAAAGGAAAAGTGGGCTGCATAATAAATGTAAATAAAATGTTAGGAGGGCACACTAAGGCTGCAAAAGCATTGGGCCCAGATTTTGGTACTACACTACCACAGTAAGTCAAAAGAAATTTGCTAAATAGGTTGTATTCTTAAATTTGCTTTCCTCTCCTCTGAGGTGTAATGGAGGGCCTGACATGGCAGTATTTCTTTCAGAGCTCGCTGACACCAGAGCTCCAAGTAGGAGAGCAGCCCGGGACAGAGGCCCCGTTGATGGGGAGAGCTCCCTAGGGGACAGCGGAGGGATGGGGCCTTTAATGTTCAGCAAATCTGTTAAAGGAACATCCATCATCAATGCCCTGGCTGCCCAGCCAAGAGGCCACGGCAGACATCAGATACTCATCACTCCATCCATTGTCCTCCACACTTGTTTTACCTCACCTTTTTCACATAAATTCTCTCTGCATCGTTCGTTCCTTCCTTTCCCCATAACAAATATACAGACACACACACACACACACACACACACACACACACACACACACACACACACACACACGTCAGTTTTTCAGTCAGTCAGCAGAGGACAAGAGAAAAGGGTGAAATAGAAGAAATTTGCTTCAATCTTTATGCATTCAGAAACAAAATAAGTCCCCAGTCCTCAGGACGCAGTCCACTGGCTTTTTATATTTTGACGTCACAGAAATGCAATTCTCAATCCGGCCCGTTCTGCTTTAGCACTCCCAATGGTCGACCGCAATATATCTCTTACCCACACACACACACATACACACAAACACACACACAGGCAGGAGGCAGTAATATATCTCTGGGAGAATTTAAGTGCACCACCGCCAACATTTGCATTTCTGTGGAACGAGTGCATCTGATTTATAGAAGCAGAGGCCTGAAGCATCTTGGGAAATGAGGCGGGTGGATGGAAACTACGTTTCCCAGAGGCAGGGTGTTTTGGCCATGTCAGCAGTAGGCATTTCAGAGATGTTGTTTTGCAGTGCTGGTGAATTTCCAAAACAAGACAGAGAAAAGAAAAGAAAAAAAGAAGAAAAGAATGAAGAAATGAATAAGTAGCAAAACAACTTTTTGTGTGAGCATGGATTTTCAAGAGGAGACAATTTTTTGTGAAAGCAAAGTTTGAAGGCAGAGAATGTAGAGAAGTTAGGGCTGATTTCCTAGAGCAGAATGATTTGTTCTTCGGAGCATCAAAGCCTGCTTCCCAAACGAACAAATTAAGTTGTTTTGTGAAAAATTGAGGAAGAGAGCAGGAGAGTAAAAAGAAAAGGAAAAACAAGCTAAAGCAATATTGAAATGGAATAAAACGAGTAGGAAATAATGGGAAGAGACGCCCAGGAGGAAACCAGAGGGAGATAATACAGAGTAGTGAGCCAGCCCAGAAACAACAAACCTTTTTTGTCATGCTATCATTACCGCTCCTCCTCTCCTGTTCTCAGCTCAGTAAATAAGAGAGGAGGATGATGAGAGGGAACAAACTGACTCTGCAGAGAGGAAATTACAGAACAGATGAGTGAGAGTTGGAGGACTGAGTGGGAACAAGGGATGAGACAGAAAAGTGAAAATCTTCAAGGCAGACGGCCAAATTAGTGGACATGAGCGAAAAGAAGGATGAGGGGAAGAGGAGTGACAAGGGGGAGGGTGAGAATCCCTGTCGAGTTGCCTTCTGTATTATCTATCAAGTGTGACTCGTAAATTGCTGCGAGCTGATTTATCCACAGTCAAACAAGTAATTCTACCTCCCTGGGGACTAAACACCCCAACCACACCTTCTGTAACAGTCCACATCCCACAGCTTCGGCTGTCACATCTGGAGATTTCAACTCACACACTCACACAAAGTATCATATCCTTCTTTTGTGCATCGTTTATTGTCACTTGCAAGGTCTGGAAGCGATGTCCCACATGACATCTGTAAGCCCGTTATAGAGAAGATCGATCTCCTCAAAGCAGAAGTAAAGAAGTTTATTCAGACCTAACGAGTCATTCAGTGGTTGAAATGTTGCTTTAAATGAAATGAATTGTTTAAAATTAAAGACTGATTCTTTGTGGCTGGTGTTGAGGATATTTTCTCAGTGATATGTGTGAAACAATTCAATTTTTGTATATCAATATAAACATGAACAAGGTAGCTTTAAATAATGGTTCAGTGAAAACCACAATTTCAGCATCCAACAGAACTCCTAGTAGGTTGACAAAGTGCAAAGTTAATTAAAGTTAAGGCAGTGTAACTGACAGAAGGAATTCTTCCCTCTGATATCTGTTTTTTCTCTGCAGCGTGATTAAAGTTGTCATCCTCTCCCAGAGGAGGAATTTCACCAGTTGTCATGATGGCCATTGTTGCCCATCTGGCCTTGATGCCTCCTAAAAATCATCAGCCACTGTGGCCACTGTGCTGACTGAGTGTTGTTTTTTTGCTTCTATGCCTCCTTCAGTAAAGTTTGATTGTAACAGTAATGTAATCAATATGAAAATAATAATAATTCTATTAATAATATTAAGAGCTCATGTTTTGAAGCCTGTGGAGCGGAATTGTCTAAGTGCGAGCCATGCTAGTTTTCCTTTTTAGACATTTTTTTTCTGTTCACATGGTTGCTGGAAGCTATGAATGTAAACAAAGACGTGATCTTACAAACATGGAAACTATTACCTAAAATACAGTGCACCACAACGTTGTTGCGAATTCTTGATTGATAAGTTTGGAATTCCCTCTAGTGGACAGAGCATGTAACAACCAAGAATAGACGTATTTTGAGCATTCAATTAGAAAAAATGTTTGATAAAATATTTTTAGGGTTACACTCTATTAAAAAGACATTAATGTTTTTAGAAATTGATTGGTCTATTTAAATGAAAATCACATTTTAACATTCTTAACTCTCTAACTCTTGAGGTGGGGACTTTGCAGAGAAGCATACTGGATTCACAATCCTAACACAATGGAGCATTTTTGCATTAACAAATAACTGAATTCTCTAATGCATTACATTTGATGGAAGTATTTACTTCCATTTAGTAGTACCATCTTTGACAGTTTAAGATATGGATCTATGTTCCACACAAGGCACAACCATAGACATTAATTTTAACATAAAAATCAATGAAACTTCTTCATCTGAAAGTTTTGCCATCTCATTGTGTGACATCACATGCACAAAGCAACATTTACAAAGCCATAACGTATATGGATCAGTTTACAAAGACTGCAGTGATATCAGAAGCAGAAATTAAATGTAAATTGAAGTTTTTGCTGCAATACAGAGCTATCCTTCTCAGCTAATGACATGTACACTTTGGGTTATGTATGTGCATGGTTGTTTTACATTAAAATAAAAATTAAACCACAGTGGAGACAGTGTACTGCCTATGCAATAAATAAACTGAGCTGACATCCAGAAAACTTCAAATAATAATAATACTTGAAATATAATTTTTGCCCTTTCAAAGCATTTCTTAGAGTAATTACGTACTCACAATGTCCACGAAGAGGACCACAACTTCTGTGTAACTGAAGATAGATTTGTGTGTGTGTGTGTGTGTGTGTGTGTGTGTGTGTGTGTGCAAAAGCTGTATCCACTCTAGTCCTTTATCCATCTTCAGCACATGTCTTTGGGCAAGATCAGTGTACATCAAGACAAGGGCAGGTGTGACGGCTCCATGTTGAGCAATCTCCAAAACCTCTGGCCATTTTAACATTTAATCAAGCTGATGTCAGATCGGTCAGTCTTACTGTCTGCAGGACCACACAACCCAAACAAAGTCAAACTCTGCAGCTACACCTCATGAAAGAAACATGGCGGCCTGTCAGGCCCCACGGCGTCTGCATTTGGTTGAGGTCCTCATCTGCGAATCAGCTCACATTCAGAGCCGAAGAGGAGCCGTCCCTCATTGGCATCAACTCACCTGAGTAACCCAACTCTGACCCCTGTCAATAAACCTCTCTCACCATCTCTCTACCCCTTTCACTCCTTGTGTTTCCCCATGTCTCTCTCCATAGCCTGTGGTAATGCTTCCTCAGTGTGCTGTAGCTAGCGGCACAGTGAACACTGGGGTCCATAAGAAAGATCATATATTTTACAAGACACAGTAGAACCTGAAATCTACACTCAACAAAAAAGCTTCCATGTTACTCTAGAACACCTTTCATTTGGTCTGTACCGTATGCTGTTTTCATCTGATCTGATCGGGGGCCTGAAAGCTTCAGAATATAAACAACACAACAGTTTTGGGTGTTTTTTTTTTTTCTCCTGTCACATTTTTATTCACTGTGGGCTAGTTTTTCACTGCAATATATGCCTTATATAAGTCCTATATAATCACCTCTATAGGAAACAGCGCAATCATGACTAGAAGTCAGGAGAACTCAAAAATGTCTTTTGTGCTGTATATAGTAGAGTTATAATGGCATAAATCACAAAAAAGAAAAAAAAAATGAGAGATAAATTTATTAACTGAATTTATTTCATGAAACATTTTAAATAATAAAATATTTGTATGTAACACTTTGTACTTCCCACATGTTATAGATGTCAGCTCTCTATATAAACGTTTGGACACATGATCTCATTCAGTTTTCTTTATTTTTCTTTAATTTTTACATTATAGATTGACAAAAAGGCAGTGTATTTTGAATTTTGAATAAATCACAAATGGTGTCGCCAGTAAAGCACCCCACACCGTCACGCATTCTCCCCTATACTTCTCGGTGGGAACCACGCATGCAGATATCATCCATTCTCTGAAAAATCTCAAATTTGGACTCATCTTTTGTTGACCTCACTCTGGTAATGGCAGAAATTAAGTCATGAATACCTGATTCATTCCTCCATACACTGATGCTGAGTTGTGTCTACTTAAACTCTGTGAAGCACTTCTGTGGGCTCAACAAGCCATCTGTAATGGCACCTACTTGTCAATCAAAGCGTCCATGCTCAATTCTGCATAACTTTAAGCCTTATAATATAATTAGTCCTAATATAATTTGAACAGGTGAGTTCTATATAAATTCACCCTCAGTACAGTTGTCATGAACGAGGAAATTAGCTATAGAGAACAAAACTGTTTTTTGTACCAGGCTGTAAACATGTTTAATATTTTTTTACATGTAAATTTCTACTGTGAACTTTGACAATTTACCATTGATGTGTATGGCAATTGACATATTCTATAGCCAGCCTCAAATGGCTGTTCAAGGTTGCTGCTTGTCTCATAATACATGAAAATAATACAAGAAAATAATAAAAATACCACTAATTAACTATTGACAAGGACCTAATTAACACACCTGTTAATTGAAATACATTGCAAAAATGCAATTAATGTCAGAATGCTGTGTGCAAAACTGTCTTTTTATGTCTTCAGTGTTAATCTACAATATAGAAAGTACAATTCTTATAAATTATAATCAAAACAGTGACATTTCTTCAGTTTATTATAAACAAAAATGAAAAAACAAACAAAAAAAAAACTGAATGTGAAGGTGTTTCCAAACTTTTTGTTGGTACTGTCACGACTGTTGGTCTCAGTTGAGCTACTACTACAGGATGTAGTTAGAACAAACGCTTTATTTTTAGCAAAATTAAATGAGACAAAGAATGTGATTTTGATGAAATGCATTATTTGAGGTTTATATTTGGTTGGTTTTCCTGACAGAAGAGATTGTCAGGCATGATTAATTCAAGGACTATCTGAAATTTTAAAATCTGACAATCATTTCTGCTCTCACAGTTTCTGGCTATGATAAACGGTGTTACCAATGTTTTCAAGAACGCATGCATTTCAAACCTGTTGGCTGGTTGTGGGACAGACATACAGTGACACCTTGGTAAAATCTCATTTAACACAATTTTGTGTGCTCGTGAGGTCTCCCTCCTCAACTGTGTTGTTTATGTGGTCATGTTAAACCGAGTGTACAGTACTCTGAGCCGACACAAACCACAGGTTGTGTATTCCCTGTTGTTCACCTTAGCATAGGGAGGTAGGCACCGTTTGGCACTGGCTCACAGGCACAATATGTGGGCAGTCTGCCTGCATCAGGGGCAGGTGTGTGTGTGTGTAAGCGTGTGCGTTCATGTGTATGTGTGTATGTATGGAGAGAAAGGGACTGTCTGTGTGAAATTAGTTTGTGTGTTGTACATCACTGCAACAGTGCATGTGTGCAGATGTGTGTCAGCCTGGCACTGTTCAGAGCTCTGATGCCCACTGGTATCAGTGCAGCACCCCGTTGCAGTTGTTGAAGAGAAAGGGAACAGCTGGCACTGCTGAGAGAGGGATAGGGTGTGGGCAGAGAGAGCACAAGCAAGAGAGAGAGTATATGTGCGTGTGTGTGTGTGTGAGAGAGACAGAGTTTTTAATTTGTGATATGAAGTGGCCAGCAGTCATCTTGCAAAAACAGAGTCACAGAGTAGTAAAAACCTTTACATACAAGTGACATACAAGTCTATAGTTAGGAAACACACCTGTACACTTAAAAATTACAGGAGGAATTTCTACTCTGTAAAACTAAATGTGCTATTATAAAGAGATAGAATGTAAATACTGCAGCTATTAGCATTTTTCTAGCAAGGACATCTTTTAGCACGTACAAATTCATCATGTAATGTTCTTAAACATAACCAAACCTGAACCATCATTATGATGAGCATTTTTCAACAGTTTTTTAACAGTTTTTTAAACAGACTGTTTTTTTTTTCTTTTACTAAAGGAACAGCCAATTAAAACTGATCTGCTCCTCACCTGTCTCCCCTTCTATTCCTCTTTGTATTTGTTCAGCCATTAGGGGCAGGTGGGGAGAGAGGTGATAGCATCTCGTTATGTGTTGAGGAGTAAATGACTTACTGCCTGCTGAATATTAAAAACACACAGTGCTGTTTCCTGTATGGGTCTTATCTCTGTCTTGGACAACACACAGTTGTCATCTTCTGCAAAATGATCACAAGAATGAGAGCAGATAGCAGCAGTTTGATCCACTGGCCTGCAATTTCTTCAAAGCAAGTGTGTGTGTGTGTGAAAATGTAGAAAGAAAAGAAAGGAATGTAGAGAGAATGAGCAAAGCTAGAGGGACAATTTCCTCAGTCGTTCATTATTGTTATTGTTTATTAGACCATGTCATCAGCATGTTTTAAAGATTCTAATTGGGGTTATGTTGATGAAATCAGGTGCGCATTTTAGAAAAAGATGTTTTAGGTGAAACAGACACTGCAGTGATTAACAAGATTAACAAGCGCATCAAGTCAAATGCCCCATAACAAGAATATATAGTTGGTTGTAGGAATTATACCTTGTAGGAAGTCAGGTGATGTTATGATAGAGCCAAAGAGAGAAGAGGTCGGGATGGCTGGATTGCCAACAAAATAGGGGACATGAGACCATTACTTCCTGTTTGCCAATGACACCTAATACTGATTAGGTACATCTTAGATACTGAAGATACAGTCACATCTCCCTTTACTGAAAACTCTCTCTCTCTCTCTCTCTCTCTCTCTCTCTCATCACCACCACCATCTGGACATACATGTCTCATTAATGCATGTTAATGCATGTTACTAACTAAACTTCTTCCCCGGAGTCTCTGTGCTCTCTCGTCCAGCAGGTTCTCATGGATCGTGGCTGCTGCTGTGGTCCTGCATGACGTCCACTACATATATTATTACTGTCATTATTGCTACCATATCTCCATTACAGTTTATAGTTAGTTTATGATTTGCTGCTGCTGTGCATCTGTGTCTCTATCTCTATCACAGGTTCCACTGCTACTGTAATCATTTTATCATTCATTGTGATTCATTGTCATTTTATCATTCATTGTAATTGTACAATATGTTTGTGTTGATTTGTTCTGTACATGTGACATCTATTGCACGTCTGTCCGTCCTGGGAGAGGGATCCCTCCTCTGTGGCTCTTCCTGAGGTTTCTTCCACCTTTTTTCCCTGTTAAAAGGGTTTTTTGTGGGCAAGTTTTTCCTCACTCGAACCGAGGGTCTAAGGACAGAGGGTGTCACTCCCTGTACAGATTGGAAAGCCCTCCGAGGCAAAATGTGTTTTGTGACTTTGGGCTATACAAATAAAATTTGATTTGGTTTGATTTATTTTTACCATGTCTGTGGTCATTTTTACAACCAACTAGTTATGATTGTAACCATGATGTCAAAGGTGCCACATAAGTTAATATGTCATGACTCAGGCATCAGGGCCACAGTCTCAGTTAGGTCAATACTACGATCTTGGAGTTTAAACACAAAGGCCTCAGTAAAACTTCACTGCTACAAGCGGATTTTGTATTGAAAGAATTTTTGGTTACAATTTGTGACTTTCCAATTAATTAACAATGTTAAAATTGAGACAGTTAACAGTCAAACAGTGCAATACATCACAACTGTGCTTATAATATTAATGAAATATCTTTTCAAGAATAGAATGTCTGTCTGCATGGTTGTTTGTATATATAAAACATTCAAGCTAAAGTTGTTGTTTGGTAAACCTGATCTGTACATCAGACCTGAACATAAAAAATGAACCTGAATATAAAATCATAGTTTATGCTTGCATGTTGTACATGTTCATCTGTAATGTCTGTTTTTTTTCAATAGGATTTTAATCTGTAAAGGTGTGGTGAGCAATAAAGATACACTGTAACTGACAGCCTCACTGTGTCCAGGTGCAGTACCTGTTTTTATGGCAGACCTGGCGGCATCGTCAGTATCTGCAGTGTGTGTGTGTGTGTGTGTGTGTGTGTGTGTGTGTGTGTTGTGTTGAAAGCAGGTGTCAGAGAGTGTTGGCTCCCCAGAGTTTAAGCCCTGTAATCTACAAATGGTGATTCACTATTAAATGGCTAATTCTCCTGGATTAAAGGATTCCTGTGAACACAATCCCCTCACCCACTTTCCTCTCTGTCTGTCTGTCTGTCTGTCTGTCTGTCTGTCTGTCTGTCTCTCTCTCTCTCTCCCATTTTGGCGAGTTAGTTTGCTGAAGGTGTCGCTTTAAATATTAATGATGGGATGAAGGGATGGAGGAGAGAAATTTAGAGGCATGTAATTTCAATTTGGGAAAAGAGAAGAAAGCCTGCAAGGGGCAGGGGGCGGGGTGCCTGGCTGGCAAACACACACACACACACTCTCTCTCTCTCTCTCTCAACACACAGCCAATGAGTACAGCCCAGGGGCGGACTGGGGCAAAAAAGTGGCCCGGGAATTTAGTACCTGACTGGCCCACTTGGGCTGGGGCGGCGGATGATGGTGGCGGATGCTGTCAATGTTGGCTAATGCCACTGAGCGCTGTCTGGCCCTAGTCCATACACAATACTGATGTTTTACAGCCAAACTAGCCTAAATGCGTTGTGCTAAAAGTTAGCAAGCTAGACAAATAATTTTATCACATTACAGCCACCCACCTGACTAGCATCCCCCTCCCGGTCTCTCTCTCTCTCTCTCTCTCTCTCTCTCTCTGTCATTCACTCACTCAAACACACCATACTTAAGAACTAAAGTACTGTAGGGGGTCTGTGGGCACTCCCCCAGAAAAAAAATTTGATTTTTAACACATGAATGAGGCATTCTGGTGTACTCTGAGGAGAAAACAGAGGGAAAAGACAACATTGCTTCAGATTTTTAAAAAAAAGCAGATTTAGTGCTGACTGAGGTTCCTATCATTGTAATGGCAAGAATGGCTGGAGTATGAAACTGGTCTAGTGGGGAGCTGAGTCTGGAGAGCAAAAACAAAACTCATTTTTAAAATCTTTTGGCCTGGACCAGCCTTTCAAGGGTCGTTTCTGCTTCACCATGGGCCTCTTAGGCCACACTTTCTTTTTTTTCTCATCTGTATCTTGATAGCTGTCCTGTCAGATATTAAATATGAAAAGAGACTCCCACACGCTTGAGCTTTACACATGTCCTGAGATTTTCAGCCAACTATGATTATAGAATATATTAGCCTACCCTTTACAGCAGGTAGCCTACACACACACACACACACACACACACACCTGTTGCTGTGCTGTCTCTTTCTGTCCCTCTGCTCTCTGGACTGGGCTGCCTGTTCTTTTGTTCTTTTGGGCTCCTAATAAGAGGCATGGATGGCCCAACCCGACCGGACGCGCTGGTTCAAGTCGGGTTCGTGCCAAGAATATGACTTGGTAAGGCCGGGCTGGGCGTCGGGCTGCTTCTACTTTTCTTTTTTCTTTCTTGTTTTTCTTTCTTTTTTTTTTTTTTTACCTTTGTCTCTATTACACATACTACAAGAGATATACTATTGTTGACTTTGACTGCATGTCTTGAGAGCATAATCTTCACGGTATATAAGGGCTTGTCCCGCATGGTTCGAGAGAGTGTCATTATTCGGCCGGAGGCTCTCCAAGTAATGTTTTACCTGATACGATACTGAACTTATTGTAATAAATTTGTTATACAACTAAGACAGTGTCGGCGGAGTTTCTCTTCAAACATCTTCAACTGCATCGCCACTGAATATATAACACTGGCATCAAAGTGCCTACACAGTATATTTGGTGATAATTATTTTTGGCCTAATTTACAGGAATATTCATTCAACTGTTGAAGACAGATACCCTGATTGGTTCATTAGAGCTTCAAGTCACTTGTAAATGCCTCGTAGGAAACAAACCATTCCTCTACACGTACATGTCTCAGCAATGCTTGGCTTGCAGTATTGGTGCGGGAAAAAAAAAAAAAAAAAGATGACAATTATTCCTTTTCTGCATGGTGAGTGACATTCCTCCAGTTTAAATATCATATGTCCCCTCTAGCCTCTCCTCTGTGCTATTACTTACTTAACTTTGCCTTGAAACCCAATTACTGTGGCTGATATTAATTCTGATGTAATTACATACGAGGTGAAAAGGAACTGGCTCATCTGTGAAATCAAATGAATGTGAAACTAGGTCTAATTGGGTCATAATTTTGACTAAAACCCCATTATTGGACGAATGTCACTGGCATTATTTGCAGTAGAGTGAAACAGCAGGGAGCTACATTTCTTTTTGTATTAGCCAGCTCTTTGGTAATAAAGCAGATTCACTAATAAGAGATTACAGATATTTCCGAAACAATAACGGCAGGTGACAACACCCTCTTTTCTTTTAGAATTCCAAAGCCATTTACAGACAGAGCCAATATTAATTGTTTTGAAACCCTGCAGTGACGGTGATATTTCACTTTGGGCTCTTAGTGCCTAAAATCAGTTGCTACAGTCATATAAAAGAAGAGATATTTCACATCCCCCTGGAACAAATCCATAGCCTCTAAATATCTAAACAAGTCAAAAAGAATTCTTTAATAAATCCATGACCCAGATTTAATACTAGAAAAGTTTGTTGTAGTAAAAATAAAATGATGCAATGACTACATCCATAAAGCAGTGTTGCAGTGTGCTCGGGCAGATCGGATAAACAGTGCAGACACTCCGGCTGTCAAATTAAGCTGTCAGATGCCTCACATCGTCTGGTCAAAAAGTGATAGCGCAGAGCGACATTTACATAGGCTTGACAGCACAATCAATACTGCTCCTGCCATTTCTATGGGAATATTAGGTTATGGTATTAAGTTTAGAGCCATCTGATTAATTCTATATAGGATGAGCTGACTGTGAGTCAGTACTCTTGTCTGTATAAAGTTTGAAACTCTGTGCTGGCCATGAAACTTCTCATTTACTCTCCAGAGTTGAATGTGAAGCTTCAACTCTGTTTCAAACAGCATTTACAGTAAAGACTTGTCCTGCCCAGACAAAGGCATTTTCTTACCTGCTCATCGAAGCACTGTGCTATGAATAATACTATGGAACAAAAGAATCAATGGTGTGGAAGTAGGTTTCAAGTTATTATTACAATGACATTATTTGCATCTGAAATTTCATTCCCAATCTGAACAGTAATTGGACAAAAAAACTCAACTCAAGATCCACTTTTTCTAAAAGTTTCAACTATATCTAATGAGCTTCCTCTGCAGAAAGATTCTGGTTTGTTGTCATGGTTATGTTCATGTGAGAAAATCTCTATGACAAACCACCAAACTCCATCTGCTTTGAACGAGTTAAGATTTGCCAAGATAATGTCAGGACAGACACGACCAGAACAAGCTTCTCCTCCATTTTCTTGGTTACCAAGTTGCTAATTCATCAGAAGCATCACTGTTTACCTGGAAAAAAAACTTCAGAGATTTTCAAATAAAAGCACTCTGAACAGCCACAAACACTCTCTCCTCATTGGGAATAACTAAAACAAGAGGTTCATGCTTGTATGAGGGTCTTAAGGTAGCTCCACCTTTTAAGGCCCTGATTGAAAATATCAATTTTTGTAAAAGGGGTTAGGGGTATGGTTAGTGGTGTGGAGCCCAGAGCATGCTAATCTGGCCCTGCAAGAGGTCACATGTGCTGACAACATAAACATTCAGGTATTTAAAGAATCAGCTGTTTTTTTTCTGGTGAGGACAGTGTCAAATAATCCCCCAAAATATCAAATTTCAATTATCATTGTTGCAGCTATCCCTTATCTCGACCAGTGCAATATCGGTGACACTGGGTCATGTTTTATCAGGTAAATGGTAAATGGAATGTACTTATATAGCACCTTTCTAGTCCTCTGGGCCACAGCTGCCCTTTATTGTAAAAGAACAGTATTTGTGTGCTAGCTTTCAGAAATGTTAAGTGATGGTGGGTGTTATGATTTTATACAGAGTTTATTTCAAAGATTTAGTGATCCACAGAAAACAGTGTCTGCCCAGTATGTTTCCAGACAACCTAACCAAGCCAGATCACAGCCCAGCATACACTCTCAATGAGATCAGCTCCAACCCAACCACGATTAACTCCTGTGACCGCCATTTTGTGCCCAGCTTCACTGCAAGCCCCTGTAAAAGCCAGCAGGGAGCAAGTGGCCCCACAGTCCTCTGGGGAGTCACCTTTGTTAACATAATGAGCAGCATGTTTGCTACAAATAAAGGCAGAGAAACAAGCTAAAAATGATAATGTGGTCAGGATCACACACTCATTTTCCTCCAGAGGAACAATTATCCAATCAATACAGACTTTGACCTGTGACCTCAAAACTTTGAGACAGCTCATTGGTGGAGCTGAAGGCAGTGGAATTCTCCCATGTACAGGAATGTTTCTGGTGTGATATATGTTCTCATTAAACAGCAGCTACTATTAAACAAACAGCATGAACATCCTGACATATTCTGTAGGTGCATGCACACACTGACACCATGAGTTGAAGTACATGTTACAAACACGTTAAAACACAAACACACGCACACTCTCACTCACACACACATTTGGGAATTCCAATGCTAAACCAGCATAAACTGCCTTTCCTCATGCTGCATGTCAATAGAGCATGTGTGTGCAGAATAACCAAGTGCGATCAGCTAAATAGACAACGTGATGCATCAGTAAACACACTCATGTCCCATGTGTGTGTGCATATTAGCGGGCTGGGGAGGGTGGTGTGGTCCATACTTATACCTCCTGCACTGTATATTCATTTCATGTCCACAGAGACTGGTGGTCTTGTTAGACCACTGTTCAGGTTAATACTGAAATGTGATCCACGAAAGCTTTTGGAGTATTTCATCCATCAGTTTAAGGGCTTATCAGGGTTGAGACAGAGGAACATTTTTTGAAACTGCACAATAAATCGATTCAAGGTCAAAGAATCAACCAGGAATGTGTGCTGGCTCATGTTTGACTGGCCATTGCAGCACCTTGTCACTGACGTCACATTGTGTTGCAACTAAAGCAGAGCCAGGTTCTACTTCTGTGCCTTCTCTGCATTTTTCTTCCTAGAGAACTTAGTGTCAGGAGCCCTGCTGTGCTGACGCAGTATTCTCAGTGAAATAAATAAACAGCAGTGCTGTTGTCTGTCTGAACACAGCTTTAAGAGTTTATTTATCTCTGGTGTCACAAAGAGCTCATGAGGAAATCGGTTAGTTATTAGTGAACACTCCAATTGATAACTGAACTGTGTTTGCCAAGTTTCACTCACTTTGTGAGTGCTTATATCACCTTCTTGTGAGTTCACTTAGCTTTTGCAGACACAGAGCCTGCTTTTCAATCTGTCTTGGTTTGAGTGACACCGTTCATATTAGACTGAACAAACAAGAGGTTGTTTGAACAGGTCAGGTGTGAAAGCTGTTGATATGACCTCTAAATCTGATCTGCTGCTTCTCTGTTAAACATGAACCAAACATGGAAATAAATCCAGGATTCTCTGAAAACATGAAAAGAAAAAGAGGGAAGATGAGCAGGAAAGGTGCTGCTGGATAGAGCAGCAGGTGGAAAAAAAAGTCTTAACTTCTTTCCTCTCCTAGTCCCACAGTTCCCTTCATTTCATGCAATTACCCAGGAAGCTATTGTACAAGTTCAACGGAAGCCCACTAAAAAGGCTTTTAGAGAATGTTACTCAAAACAACCCATGTGCGCACACACATACGAACACACACACAGCATTAAAAAGTGTGAGAGACTGTAGTCACATCCAGATAGTCTGAGATGGCCCCAGTACATTAGAAAACAAACATCCAACAGAAGCAGTGAAACACAATATGGTATGATACTGTACTAATA
The DNA here is from genome assembly GCA_036365135.1 of Miichthys miiuy. Taxonomy (NCBI): domain Eukaryota; kingdom Metazoa; phylum Chordata; class Actinopteri; family Sciaenidae; genus Miichthys; species Miichthys miiuy. The sequence continues at coordinate 3,808,012 of CM071623.1, read as the reverse complement.
TTGAATGTCAAATAAGAAACAGAATAAAATAAAACATTCATTTGCACCTTTCTCTTTTTGTTGTGATGAAAGAACATTTGAAGTCTACAGGCCTCAGGAGGAAGCTTGTTTCCAAGCTTGTTATACAAATGTACTGCACGCTCTGCACATCATTCAAGTCAAGCAACTTGCAACTTCAAGCAGACTAAAGCTTAATGGGAAAATTGCACAATGTTGTGTGTTCAGTTTCAGTTTCTCTATCTGAATTATGTATGTATGTATGTATGTATGTATGTATACATGATAAAAGAAATGAATAGAATAGAATAGAATCATTCTACTATGCAGGACTTCCATGTAAATGTACAAAGTTACTGTATTTGAATATAAATTCCTGATTTTTTGAGAAAAGGAAATAAATCACACAGTGTGGATGTCAAGCTGCTTGGGATCAGGGAATAAAGGGAATACATGTGAAAGCTACAGATGACTTCAAACAACAGCTATTTCCCAGGGTGAGAGGGGTAGAAATGGTGGCGGGGATGGTGGGGGGGGGGCATCAGGCCATGTTGAGAGGTATAAAACTCTCTGGTAATTTACAGGAGCAGTGGTGCGGCTCTTCCGTCCTGCACATGGCTGTGTGTGTGCGTGTCTGAACAGTCTTATTTCTACCTCACGCTCTCTCTGCCACAGTCTCTTGCCCTGCCCTATAAATCCTTTAAAATCGTTCAATAACCTATAACATTAATGTCACTGGGCTGCTGTTCCATTTACTGTACTGCCTCTGTGTGTGTGTGTGTGTGTGTGTGTGAGTGTGTGCGTGTGCGCACGTGTGCAAGTGCAAAACAAGCTCTTAATGAGCTGTACTGGTCATTTGGTGTGTGTCAGTGTGTGGAAATAGAAAATTTACCCCACAGACCACAATTTGTCTCAAATGGGCCATTGCCATCTGTGGTGAGATGAGTCCTGGTGGACGGTTAAAGGAAGGTAAAAGTCAGCCAAAAAGTTCCTGGATTTATTTATTTTACCTTTTGTCATGATGTTTGCTCCCTCTCTTCTTCTCTCTTAATGTGTGTTTTGTGTGTGTGTGTGTGTGTGTGTTATCATTCTCATTCAGCTGACTTGGTTATTTAAATGCAGTCAAAGCACTGATTTGTTGATTTTGGATGAGGTCCTCTTGAATACCAGTGGGCACATTTCATACTCATGTTTGTCTTGTATTCCATTATGCTACATGTCATTACATCTTTTTAACTGCAATTGCACAACATGATTTAATTCAAAGCTAAGAAAAGTTAAAGATGTTTTCACTGAAACCATGAACATAAAATTATTTATAAAACTGAAATGAACCTGCTGCAATCTGCTTGTGCATACTGCAGACTAAGGCAGAGAGTGTATTTCATACAGTATGTACGTAAGCGTTGGTCTTTACATTGTTAAAATTAAATATGATCTTTTCTGGTTCAATTGATCAGATTAAATCAAAAATGTACAATTGAATCTTTTGCTCATACAATTTCAGATTAAAGTTGGCTTGAGTTCGACTGCACAGCTCATATTATCAAACATTAGTATTTGACTTTTAATTGTGAAAATGAAATTAAGAAAAGTGCACGCTCCCATGAAAACATAATCATTCCATTTTGGTTTTGGTGGAAGAACATAATCATTTGTATTTGAAACTGACTTCATGTTTGAGACAAAGATAAGGGATGATGAAGAATAATATACAGACAATACATCTGCTTCTGCTGCCTCCATTTTAATCCTCTTTCTACCTGACTATTGTTAAAACGGTGCTCAGCTAAAATAAAGAAAAGTCTTTCAGCAGTTTAAATATCAGAACTGAATCTACACTGTGCAATATCCAACATCTGTGCATATATAGTATGTCATGTTTACTTCTACAGCTAACTCCAATACCTGTGTACATGTATTAGAACACTTGCACATATATATTTTTTTCATATACTATTTTAGTATTTTTTATATTTCTCATATTCTTTATATTCTATTTTAGTATATTTTTATATTTTGTATTTCTATATTGTTCTTTTTTACCTAAAATGTTAAAGTATTGTACTTTGTTCTTATTTTACTTTTACGTGTGGTACTGTTAGACTGTTTAGTGCTCTTAAGCTGAGCTGACCGGTTCTTCTCATCCAGTTAATTTCATTGTACTGTTGACTCTGCGTTAACTTACACATGACAAATAAAAACTTCAAACCTAAACCATTGTTGTTTTGTTTTCACACTAAATCCCACAGTCCTCTGTCTGCAGTGAGCCTTTGCAGACACAGGTTGAAGTGGTCATTTTAGATGTGAAAAATATTCTGGCTCTGGACACTGTCACTGCCTCTCAGATGCTCTCTGGTCTCCTGCTGTATAGAATCCATAACCATCATTAAATTAGCAAAACAAAGAACAATGATTGATGAATCACAAGAACAAAAAAAGAGCCAGCGATTAACTCAACCAATCACCCAAAGTGGTAACATGTTAGTTGACATGAATAATATTAATAAATAATAATATGAATGCATTATATTACTTAGTTACTGCTAGGAGCAAAATATGACTGTAATGTGTTACTTTTGGAATACATTGCATAGTGGCATAGTGGCAGCCTATTTCATGCTCAGCCTCCCTGTCCACTGATCCTGCTTCTCCTCTCTGCAGCCTTGCCCACATCCAGCCCAGACACAGGGTGTGGACCCTAAGGCTGACCTTGTGCTGCCTGCTGGAGAGGGTGGAGGAGGGTGAGAGGTGGTGGCAGAGTATTGATCGATAGCTAACTTTATTGCTTTTAAGCCCCAAGCTCTCATCTGCTACAACCTGTGTGTGTGTGTGTGTGTGTGGCAGTGAGAGAGATACAGTCACTCTGCTATTGACATTACCAGTCGACCTGAATACACAGAATCACTTCAACGCATACATAAAATCATTTTGTTCATTAAATTCATGACGTCATGACAAGATCAATGGTGGCCTCTTTTATTTGGAAGTCTATTACAAGTCCAATCAAATCTAATCTAATTACACTGTGTCACCAATTACAGATAAGACTTAAGTATCTCAGGATGGTGCATAAAAGGTTTATGACCTTTTCCATTGAGTTCAGTGGAACATACACTTTAATTACCCTCTCCAATCTTGCAAGTGTTTCATTTTTTGTCTTTAGTTTTATGTTAACCTGTTTTATGCAGTGAGAGATGAAAACACATCTGCAGGACCATCCTGCCTCACATCTATATGCTTTCACAAATTTCTCATTAGAGCGCTGCCAGAAACTCCTACATTCTAAGACTGTTGGCCTGTGGGAGCTGCCAAGTGGAGGAACTGCTGTGTCAGGATTACCGGAGACACACATGTACAAACATGTCAATAATTAATTCAATTCAAAATAAATAAAATAAATCAAAGATGAACTTTTGGCGTATACCAAAACTCCAGACTGCCATATGCTCATCCACCACTGTGATCTGGGGGTGGCAGTAGCTTAGGCATTTGGCCTGGGAACTAGAGGGTAGCTGGTTACCAGCTACCAGTCACTGGTTCAAGTTCAAGTGACCCTTGAGCCCCTGACTGCTCCCAGGGCGCCACTCTGTGTGGCTGCCCATCACTCTACCATCTATCCACATTTTGCATGTCTAAGAACCTTTTATGTGTGTGGTTGTATTTTGGGTAAGTAAAAACTGTGTGAAAAAAATGTATTGAATAAATTATCTACAAATATATCAATATATATATATATATAGTATATATATACGTCCACACTAGTACATTCTCTTGGCTACATATAGGGCACACTACCTTCCTGCACTGGGACTAAATATCGGCATTGAGCATAATCTTTGCAGTCCAGAATGTCCAATATGAGCAGCATTCATAGATATGGGTGTACACAGACTAAACTGTGTTGAATTAAACACGTCAAAAGTATTTCCTCTTTGGTCCTGGATTGAATCACAACCACTAACCCTCAGTCCCAGTCTATCTGGCTCTCTCCCCACACTTCATGAAGTAGGTGCCTGTCTGCAGTTAAACACCGATCTGGGGTCAGAGATACAGAGCAGCAGCATTCAGTACTGTCCCTGTGGTGATAGCATGCTGTCGTTGAGGAGATAAGAGAGTGACGGCACATTGACCTTCCCCTGGTGGTTCTTCTGTAAACAGTGCTAATGATGGCTCCAGGTGATAACACCTAGCTTCCCTGCTTTCCTTCTTTCTTTCTTTCTTTCTTTCTTGCTGTCTTTCTTTCTTTCTTTCCTTCTTTCTTTCTTTCTTTCTTTCTTTCTTTCTTTCTTTCTTTCTTTTGAGCACACTCTCCTTCCAGCGCCATCGCTCTTCTGCCATCCTGCTCTGCTCCTCTTTTTCTTTCTGTGGTGTGAAAGCTGAGGGTAATATTCCTCCCTCCCACTCATATCCTTTTGTACTCACAGGAGAAATCCTAGAAATCCCCTCTCCTGCTTGTCTGTTTAATCTCCTTATTGGTGTGAAGATTACAGCACACAGTGAATAGAGGAATCAGCAGCAGAGCACCAAACATCACATGAAAACGGCTATACTATGATACGGCCAGACAAGATGGATTACAAGCATGAGATGACTACGGAGGTCCCTTGTGGGCTTGACCGATACTGATATCAATAGTTGGGATATTATTTTGCATTAGCAAAATGCCAAAATATAATAGTATGTAATATATATATATAGTGCTTTTTACTTATTGAATTTCAACCATCATGGAATACCCAAACTCTGTTGAAACCTAAAATAATGACATTCTTTCAGGTGGATTAGCAGTTCCTTCAGGCAAAGTGAAAAAGTATTTGCTGAGAGAATTCATGGTGAAGTCTCTAATTGCAGGTTCCTGACTTTCAAAAGAAAAAAGGGAAAGAAGGAGATTCCATTACCCCCAAATTCCACTGGGCAGTGATACGCGGCCATTCTAGTCAATGTTTTAAACCCCACTGGCTCCGCCGCGGTCCGGTTCAGAAGCGCCCAAAAGCGAGCCTCCGCTCGGCTCCGAGTGGAATACATGGCTGTTCTATTTTTGACGGACGCCGCGAGCAGCCCGCGTCAATTTACACAGAGCCTTAGATCTATCCCATACCCCAAACTAGGGTTGCCCCAATAAAGCTGCATTCAGACAGGGTATGGCGCTGTGGCAAAAACACAGCTTTCTCCATTCATTTTAGTCTGTTTTGGCTGCGGCAGTGTGCGCCCCAGAAGTGTCCAAAAACAAAGCGTCCAATGATCCAACTTTTGGAAAAACGCAGCCTGACGTCACGCTGCAGACGCCTCAGCCCTCCCTCACTTCCCCACCTCCACACAACCCTGCAGGGTTTCGGTGCAGTGCCCGATCCTGTGTGAATGCACACTAAACATGAATGATTCCTGTCATCAGTCAAAGAGCCACCAATTCAAAAGAAATTGTTAACATAATAAATCATCATTTTCCCTGTAGCATCACTGTCAACAGCATGGCACACTGCATGGTTTGACAAACTTTCATGGTAGCATTGTCAGCAAAAGTATTAGATAGATCAGTGGTTGAAATCAGTGTTCTGGCATTTTGGCATGGCAGTTGCATGTAACAAATTATTTAATATATACTCAGTATATTATATTCAGTGTTGTAGTCACAACCACCCAAACAAAACAGTAAAACATTATAGTTTGCACTTCAGGTAGGTGTTTCCATGCAGCTTGCTGCTCTCATTGATTAGAAAACTGATGTGAAGATCCCTGCAGAAGAATATCAGTGCCAGCCTTAGATGTTGCTTCACAACTGTCTGACAAAAGGGCAAACACACAACACAAGCAGACTCTCATCACTGCACAGTTGCTGCTTTTGGCCCTAACTATGATGGGAGGCCACAAACATGGATCAGTTAAAGCATTACTGAGTGGACACTGGCAGTGCATTGTCCATTTAACAGTGTGACACCATTCTTGCAGGAGAGAATTACATGGATTACAAGGCTGATTGCAAGAGCTTTGTGGCCTCTGAAATGAATATGGAGAGGAGCAGAGATTCACACGGAGACTGCAGTGATGCTAACAGTACTGTTAGGGACAACCACACTTCCTGCCTGCAAGCTTGTCACTGAGCTAAATGAAGTGTGTAGCCAGCTACAGAGTATTGTCAGGCGTTGAAATGGGAAGTTTATCAAGAGAGCATATGGGGGGATGTGGTACACTGTGGCTGTGCAGCCTCAGCTCCATGCTGACAGCCTGCAGCTACAGTCCTGCCTCCTCTCTAGACACACTGTTATATGAGTTTAGCAGTAAATGTTATTTATGTGGAAGAATATTATACGGAAGAAGAATATTATAGAGCCAAAACAAAATTCAAATTTAGGTTTCTCATTCACACACAGAAAGAATAGGTTAAATGGACAACAGTGAAATCACCGAATTAACAATATAGAAGACATTTCCCCCCCTTTAAAGATGATGGAGCAAGTGCTTGAAAATATGAATTTGTCTGAAAGTTGATGGATCGCAGTTTTAACCTGAAATGTTACAGATCTCAAATAAGGTGTAAGGTTGGAAGGTTGACTGTGTGGTGGGTTCACAACATCAGGGACAGCATTCAATTTTTAATTAACTCCACTTTTTCACTCTCTTACTCTCGGGTTTGCATATACCACCGCTGCGCTCCAGCGGCTCACACTGCCTGAAACAAGCTGTCATGATACACCACTGGTATAAAACAGGCCTCAGAAAGACTTTGTTATATGTGCAAGGTCTCTCTCTTCAATGTGCATTTGTCTAAGCCTAGCTCAAGTCAAATGCATAGCAGCAGGATCGAGCAGGACTTCATCCCAAAGACCCCGAGATTAGGGCATCTGAGCTGGAGGTAGAGTGAGTGAGGAGGATCAAAACTGAGACAAGTAGAAAAAGAAGAGGAGTTTAAAGGATGCGATCTCTATTCTGGAGCAGGTCCTCATTTCACTGTCTAGCGCTCCGGCAGGCCTCCCCCTCTCTCTTCCTCTAACCCATGCAGTCCCCTGCTCAGCACACTCAATTATTTATCAGCTTACAGACGCACTGAGGAGAGCAAAGAGGAGGGAGGAGGCAGCCGCAGACCTCCTCTCTGCTCTTCCCTGTTGCTCCTTTCTTTCCACTCTCCTTTCACTTCAATAGTGACCATCCCTCCATATATAGTGTGAATAATTAACACTAATGACACAGAATGAGAGGATGAGAAACACAGTTATCACATACTCCCTTCTTCTCTTTCTGTCTCTGGTAGGCACATGAATCCTGACCCACCCTCCAGCAGCTCTCTTTCTCTCACAATTTCCTCTTTCTCTTTCCTCCACCTCCACCTTCGATGCACCTGTTCATTAGTTCCGGCTACTTGCTTTATTTCCTCTCTTCCAGCCCCTGTTATCATTCTAACATCCCTCGCACCGGAGGTCTTTGTTCTCACCAAGAGTCTCTGAAGGGACAGATGGAAGTACTTTAACTCTGTTACTGTTGTCAGAGCGGCATCGAGGAGATCACTGCAACCTCAGCACAGTGTATGAGTGTTTGTGTGTGTGTGTGTGTGTTTGTGTGGGCAAAAGTACTGCAGTACAACAAGCTTATAATATGTTAGTCTGAGTATATTAAACTATTGATACAGTTTAATAGTCAAAACTTTAAAAAAAAAATCTCTTGCAATCTTTCTGATAAGATTTGTGATAATCATTAAACATGCACTGTGTGTGTGTGTGTGTTTAATGTGCATAAACCCAGATTATTAGCCAACAACCTGATGATGTTGTATATATGCATGTAAATTCCTTGCGTGTGTGTTTACAGCGTATTTGTGTCTCAGAGAAAGAGAAAGACTGAGAGAGAATTGGTAAGCAGCGGTGATAAAGAGGAATAGCTAATGTCAACTGCACTGGCTGCTGCCTCTGTATCAAAGCCCCCTGCTTGCTTCATATCTGCAGACAGCCACCAGCAACAGACTCCCCATCATTAACTACTGTACAGCACACCGGACTGAGGGAAGAGAGAGGGGGAGACACAGAGACAACAGGAGGAAAACATGTTCAAGTCTAAAAGAAGTGAAGGGCACTGATGAATAGCATGACAGAGGAGGCAGAGTGACTGAGGTCACCACAGTGTTGTTACATCACTTTGTCCTTTCATTCTTCCTCTTTGCCCTTCTTCTGTAGTTAAATAAAACCTCCATATTTTATAATCTACACAAAGTCAAACACTGTCAGCAGCATCAGTGTAGAAAAATGTGACACCAAACTTGAGCAAATTAACATCATTTGTAGTAAAGCAGATGTTCTTTTGCCAGCAGCCAGTTAAAGGCAGCATGGCGTGGGCAGATCAGCAGAGAGGAGGCTGCTCAAATAACACGTTTTTGCATCTTTTTAGCGATGTAATCTGAACAATGCTTCAGCAACTTCACCCTCTGATGGCTGCTTGCTTACAATTAGAACTCTTAAAGCAATTACTGCATACTGAATCCAGGAGTCTCACACTAAATAGGGTAAATTAAGCCTGAGGGGAAGAAAATTTCAGACTTACTTCTCATAATGCATTATTTTAAGTTTTCAATCTCAGAAAAGTCCGAAAGCAACCCAAAGCTATGTGTTGCATTGAATCACAATGCAAAGCTAGTAGAAAATCGATAAGCCTTAAGGTTTAAACAATAAACACCAGCCCACTCCAGCAGTTAAAGCAGAGCACTGAAAGCCTGGAAACACACACTTGACTTGATGGGTGTCCCTGCACTCCAGACAGCCAGGGAGACCGCAGAAACTACAGAAGCCTTCTGTAGGTCTGCAGTACAGTGGGCTTCTTCAGGCGAAGGTCAGTACACACTGTATCGCTGTGTTTCCAGCTCCACACTGCACATCAATAAAAAGCCTCTTTATACACTTTCAGCTGAATTTCCCAACTCCCATGACAGGCACTGCGGAAACACACACTCGCACTTACACATATGCTCACGGAGTGTGATGGAGCTGCTAATCCACATGATGTTTAACCCTGATAATGGGATATTGCTCAGGCATGCCTGGAGCCAGAAAAATGGCAGATATATACTTCAAAATGATGTACCACTTTCTATGCTGACTTTAAGATTTATTTACTTCCAAACAAACTGTATGCTGTATGTAAGTTGTCCACACTGAAGTCTGGATGCGGATGTGATCCGATCCCATTTCACTCTCAACCTGAAAAAACATCTTGAGCCTGGAAAGCTGAAAGCTGAAATATTTGATATATATATATATATATATATATATATATATATATATATATATATATATATATATAATCCCAACTCTTAAAGTATCATTCACTCTGTTTTAAAGGCATCCTGATGCAGCCTGTGGGAGAACTGAAAACAGTGCTCTTCCTTCATATTATTACTTTGTAACTACTCTGATGCAGCAGGTGACAAATATTTTGGGACCACTGTGATTCTTTCACAATAGTCCTGTCATCTCTGTATGAATCTAGAACAAATATAATAATAATACTAATACTAATACTACTACTACTACTACTACTAATAATAATAATAATAATAATAATAATGGAACACACACACGTCTGAATGATAAAAATCCATTACTCCAACATAGCTGCAGCTCAAAGACATATGAAGCCAGCATATTCATACTCATGTATATTTATGTCTGAAAAAACTATATGATCACTTTGATGGAATGAGGGTTAGGGCAGGGTAAATCAAACATACTTAACCTCTGTAGCCTCTGTAATTGTCTTGAGAGCCATGAGGTGCAAGTCTCTTAAAACTTGAATTCAAATAACAAAGATCAGTGAGATTTGTCTCTTTTACTAGAAGTGCAGGCAGTAATCGGATACTTTGTGCCCACAGAGCAACCCCAGAGCTTTACTACATCCTCAAAACTACACCTTTTTGGAATTAGAAATAAATACAAACACACTTCGGACATGATGGCAATATAAAGGTTCTGTTGCATGTCAGCTGTTTTGACCCAGTGAACTTTTGTGTCACCTTTCTGTAAAACGTTTTAGTGTTTTAGATGATGTGCACAGCTTTTTATCTCCCAAGAATCTAATCATTTACATTTTTTCCTTTTTAAATTTGAATTTGTTTCAGTGATGTTGTATTGACAAACAAGATGGACTTTGTCTATGTCTAGATATCAGTCTATGGCAACAAGCTAATCAACACAAACATCGAAAACTGAGTGTTTTTATTGTGTGAAAACTGAAAATAATGATGAATGACTTCATAACAAATTCACAAAGACTTTAAGATGGAAAGGTTTGAGGATTTGTTTTGTCAGATTATCTGGATGACACATGCACGTGTACAGGGAGCTTTTATATCCAAAATCGCTCCTCTGATTTTGTAGAAAACATTTTTTTTTCATAGCATGAAGCAATGATTTGTCCTTCTTTAAAAAAATAGTTCATGAGTCAACTACTTTAAGTTTATATGTCCTGTAGTATATATATTAGTTCCATGTGTGATGGCCGGCTTCACTGGAAAGACACAAAAAATATGAACCGTTTTTGGTGGTTCCACACTCACAGTTTAAGCAACATACATTCACACACACAAAGTTGCCCACTGCAAAGCCACGACAGAGTCACATCACTTACAGACAGTATGAAACCTATGGACAGATGGAAAAAGGACACCCGCACTGCTGGGTGGCTGTGATAATGTAATAAAACTTGTCATCAGGGGAGAAAAAGTGTTCTGACACTTTTGTGTCTTGCTTACTACAGCAGCAGAAAGTATGACCGTAACAGAGGTGTACTTGTATTTTACTCAATGCCAATAAAAACTAGTGTGGAAGTGGAGTAAATGGCTGCATGTGTGGAAAATGATATAAACCTTTATGCTTTGTTACGTTACTCACTCTCTTTTCACACAGACGATAACTGAAAGAAATACTTTGCTATGTACTTACTGGTACAGCATTCTAAAACAAGCGGTAAGATCAATAAGCATGCACCTTTTTGATCATCAGGAAATAAAGAACTGAGATTAGAGAACAAGCAGAGAAACTCACAGTCACACACTGTATGTCAGTGTGGTACAGTATGCCTTTGCTTTTATGTGTGTGTGTGTGTGTGTGTGTGTGCGTGTTGTCTGGTCCCTCAGTAGTGTTCAGGATCCCCCGCAGGTACTCACCCAGAAATACATCATCATCTCGGCTGAGAGGTGATGGGAGACCAGGGTGTGGAAGACGGGGCTATGCAAGGACACCAGGGAGGCCAGCGCTCTTCCTCTTTTTCTCAGTTTTGGTGCGTTTCTCTGTACGTCTGTCCTGCACTGATCTTCTTCTTCACTCACTTGACTTTTCTTTTTTTTTTTTTTTTTGCCAGCACTGTCTGCTCAGTGTTATCTGACGGCCAGCTAATTGCCCCTGTGTTTGTGGTTTTGTAGCTGTAGCTAGAGATATAAAGTTCCTTTAATGTGTCCCTTTGACCCTGAAGACAGTCGCTCTTCCTCTCCCGCTGACTCTTCTGAAGCGTGACTTCGTCTCTAAGAGTCGCCACTGAGGCTCTCTTCCCCCTGAACCTTTCAAAAAACTCTTCCTCTGCTTCTTCACCAAAGGGGAAAAATGAGAGAGAAAGAGTAAAGAGAGAGGCAACAAAGAGAGAAAGTGCTATGAGGCGTTGTTACTGTACCTCCCCTCGATTTTTGTTCTTTACTTCACTTCTTCTGCTTCTTCTTACTCCTCTTCTCCAATGTGGCACCCTTTCCTGCCTGCTCAGCTCTTCCTGCCTCCTTTTTTTCTCTTTCTTTGCTCGCTGTAAACTATGCTTCTCTCTATTTCACTGACATACGCAGAAGCCTGCCTACTCTTGGTCTGAGCGCACTCTCTTTCCTTCTTCGTCTCTTGTTCCGGATAGCTCCAGTCCAACAGCTCAGTTTGAGGGGAGGCAAGCCTGAGACGAACTCTATTCTACAGTGTTCCTGGGTGAAGAGCACTGGAGAGGCTGGGGGGTGGGAAAAGCTGGAGATCACCACAAGGTACAGTAGTACAGCAGCTTTCAACCGGGGAGAGACAGTGAGGAAGGAGCGGGGTGGGGGGTGCAGAGGAAAGGGAGAGAGATAGAAAGAGAGAGAGGAGAGAGCAAGGGAGGAGGTAGAGAGAGCTGAGCTGGTGGAGGGATGCCGGTAAGCAGATACACGCTGAGAAGTGGAGGATGGCGAAAGGCTGTGAAGAAGTTGTGGGAAAGCCGATGGAAGAGCCGGAACAGGGGAGGCAACAGCAAGACAAGATAAGAGGGGGAGGAAGAGAGATGCAAAAAGCTGAGAGAAAATAGAGAAAGAGGGGCAGTTTGGCTTATTGCTGCTTAAGCTAAAGAGGCAATGATACCAGCCGCCTTCATTAAGTTGCACTGAGAGTGTTGAGAAGGAGGAAGACATTTGGTAGTGGTGCATGTGGGGCGTGAGAGGCAAGAGAGCCGTCTAAACAAAATACAATTTAGAGCGCTTGTGTAACACAAGATGCGCGGGGGGGGGGTTGTTCTGCTTCTCACTCCTTGTTGTTCTTTTGTTTCCTCGGTTTTTCCCTCTCTGCAGAGGGAGGGAAGGGTGGTGTGTGCTTGTGTTCATGTCCAAGTGTGTCTGCATGGATATGGATGTGTGTATGTGCGTTGGCTGTTTTGGCCATGCTGGCCCACAGTAGTGCAGAGAGAATATTGTGGGCAGCCATGCTCAAGCTGTGCACACATATGTGTGTGTGTGTGTGTGTGTGTGTGTGTGTGTGTGCACGTGCGCAAGTGTGTTTGCATGCTTAACTCTGTAAAATCACTTTGTAAATGATGTGTAGAGTCTACCACTAATATTTGGAACAACTTTTCATGTGCAACAAAATACAGTGTGTGTGTGTGTGTGTGTGTGTGTGTGTCCATTTATCTAATGGGTGTGTTTGTAGTGTGGCTGGGTGAAAGACAGGCAGAGAGAGCGGCTGAGGGTTGTAGGTTGAGGGTTGGTGTTGTAGCCTGCCTCAGCACATTTACCCCCCTCCCCCCTCATCCCAGTCAATACACCACTGAAGCAAGCTGCCACGTTAACCCCTTCACTGCCTGAAATACTGCACTGCACACACTGGGAAAGCTGGAAACACTTGGCTACTTCTGTGTTACTGTTTCTGTGTCTATGTCACATTCCAACTGAAGTCAGCCTCTTGTTTCAAAGCTGTGAAATACAAAACTAAAAACTAAATATCCATCATCTTAGGAAATCATAAATACTGTAACTCCTCAAGAGCTGAATCAAATTGGATTCATACTGGCAGCGCGACAAAGAAACACCATCAAAATTGATATCAACAATGAAATAAGGCTCTTCAGTTGAATTAAAGTTTGCTCTCATGCCCGGTTTAAAACATAAATTGTTTCAGATGAAAACAGTTGGCTGCTGACGACACATTTCTGTAAAGTTAAAAACCAAGGCTGTTTATATTAATATTCCAGCAGCCGAGTGCAAACATCATATCATTTATATAATAAATATAAAGAGGAAGTCTGTTTTCCTCTCTTTAATGTGGGCTCAGTCTACAAATCTTATGTACAGACCCAAACCTACCAGAACCTGATCCACCTTATTCCTCTGTGCCACAGAGCTGCTTATGTTCCAGAGTTTATTAAAAACACATCAGTGGGCCACACTGTTGCACTGGGTGACTTGTTCCTTCATTACCATACTGTTTTATACATACACTATTACATTTATACTGTATTGAATACTCACTACAGAAGTGGTTCCCAAACCCTGAGGGGAGCGGTACCAGGTCGCGGAAATATTTGCTACTCGGACGCAAAAAAGACAATATGACACAGCAAAGAAAAGTAAATATTGACGATATAACTGGTAAACCTTGAAAATGAGGAAAGGAAACAACATTAGTGAATTTCCCTGGTGTGGGATCATTAAAATCTATCTTATCTTACAAGTAAATGATGACTGTGATTAGCAATCACAATCCTTGTCTCATGACAGCAAATTCGAATCAGTCAGAATATGTATTCTATACATGTCTTGAGGGCTGATTCAGCGACATCATTTATGCACATTAACTCTTCCTCTTTAAATGTAGGGAACTTATTTCAAGATCTGCATTGGGGGACTGCATTCCATATTAAAGTTGCATCAAACACTTTGAGTGTGGTGAGTTTTTTATTTATTTATTTTTTTTTTTAGTTTCATTCAAATTCAATTTTTTGAAGGTTATGTGGTTATGTGCATTTCATCATCAATAATACAATATCACATTGATTTTAAAACATTGGCATAATTATTCGAAACAAACAGGACTGCCATCTTTACATTCCATTCTAACCTGGCTGGATTTAAAGAGGAAGCAACTGAATTGAATACGGCACAAAAAGCTGGTTGCTTTACAACACAACCACGTGGACACCCACAAGCTGTTCATGACACGAAGGAGTGGAATGTATAGTGAATGTCTCAAGTTTGACATATTGACATTTACCAACGCGAAAAAATAATGAGCTAATTCATAGTTAAAACAGAGTATGAAATTGGGTTTTAAGACTTGCTTGAAATGAGGCCATTTACATACATGTATGCAAGCCTGGTGTGCAGCCTCAGCGCTCACTCTCCTTCACTCCTCCCTCTGAGACGACCAAGAGCTCACAGACGGGCTGTCTTCTCTTTTTTTCCCCTAGCAACTACCATTCAACAGAACATTTTCCTATCAAATCTGGACGTCATGCTATTTCAGGTCTGGGTCATAAATAAGTTAGGCCAGACTCTGCATGTGAGTGAGCTAATGCAAAAAGCCAACAGACTGGTGGTGGGTGGGTGGTTGTTGTTGGGGTCTCGAAGAAAGAGAGCAACACCAGGTCAGTCAACTGACATGTAGATTATGAACTAAATGAATTTAGTTAATGGCTTATAACTCACCTATAGGGCATTAGTAAATAATTTATCAACCATTAATGAAGCAGTTAGTTACAGCTTTGGAAGCTTTTATGAAGAGTGCCTCTTTGCCCCAAAATAAGATTCATGCACTGAGGACACACATTTGAAGATAACATGTAGACGTTTTCATTGTCAACATAACTACCTGTTGGAACCTCGGTTGACATGACAGTACCCCAAAATAAACTGGACCAGATTTACCAAGAAAATGTCGCTGTGCAGTGTGTTTAAAAAAAAAAATTATCTACATGTATCCACAGAGCAGCTCATTACTCAGTCAGCTCCTGGAGTATACCCGGGACACTCTCCAGATGCATTCTGCCAGTGAAGGAGAGTTCAGCTATGAGATTTCTATGAAACTGCTACAATCAGAAATGAAATTAACATAGTGATCTTGATTCCAATTTTTTTACCCATTGAGAAGTTGAAAAAAAAAAGATTGTCCACTTTGTTACAGTTATAATATTCGGATATTGTGTTCATTAATCAAAAAACCAATTACTTTGTTTTTGTCATATACATGTATTATATGTATGTATTCAATTCACATTTATCCCCCCCCCCACAAATCCCATATGTTTAATGTTTGTGCTTCCTCTTCAGAGATGGAGATTTGTTCGTGCAAAACTGACCATTCTACTGTGACTGATAAATAAATGTGTTTATGGCTAAACGTGTTACATCTGCTACTGAAAAAGCCAATGGTTCATCAGACATTTACATGTCGTAAGAATTTTATACACTATTGTGCTGTCTTCAAGAGACCACCACACTTCAGTCCAGCTCATCATCTTTTCACTGAGCTCTTTCATTGTGGTCTGTTGCTTAGTTTATATCGTGACATGAGATCTATTAAAAACAGCACTGTTCCATGATTAGAAGTTGTCTTGAAGCACTTTTATTATAAATGATGTGTTTGTGGAGAGAAGCCAATATTTCAAAGTATGCTGATGCTTTAACACACACCCTACAGTTCATCAGTTAAATCCTGTTTTAAATGTATAGTTAAAAGCAGTGGTTGTGTGGAGAGGTTTGCTGATCCTGCCAGTGAAAGAAACGAGAGAGCTGTCCAGAGTGTTCTTTCTCCTCCAGCCACAGTGGTGGGAAGATCTTGGCCAAACAAACAGATGAATTGTTCCAAACAGTGTTTTTTACTGTTGAATAGCAGCAAAAGTAATCCTTCATTAAAGACATGAACTATACTGTCTCTCCTTTACTTTCTCTCACACATACAAACACTGCACACATTCCGCATCCTTCTGCATCCTAACAGTACATTTCAATAAAGAAACTAGCATACATGTGGTGGTCTTTTAAGCTGAGTGTGTGTGCGTGTTTGAGAGAGAATGACGAAGAGAGGGGAAGGGAGTATGGGCTATTGCACGTAATATAATAAGATATTATTAACTTCCAAGAATGCTGCTTTGTCACTTCATCTGCCCAGCGGAACCCACAATATTTTCTTGTAAGTGGACCAGATGTTTAGCTTGTCAACATCTCAACTTAAAGATCCAGTGTGTAGAACTCAGTGGCATCTAGTGATGAAATTGCAGATTGCAACTGACTGAATACCCCTCACCTCCCTCTCTTGTTTCAAGCATGAAGGAGAAACTGCAGTTGCCGTGAAACTCGTGAAAAATGTGAAAAGTCCTATAGAGCCAGTGTTTGGTTTGTCCCTTCTGGGCTGCTGTAGAAACAAAGTGGTTCAAAATGGCGGACTCCATGGAAGAGGACCAGCTCCCTCTATAGATAAGCTCATTCTAAGATAACTTAAACATAACAATTCAAATTTTCAGGTGATTATACACTCATGAAAACATAGTTTTGAATATTCTATTTCCATCAATAGATCACATTAAATCTTACACACTGGACCTTTAATACAATACAATTTAAACAATATTCAAGATTTCATTAACAAAATTAAAAATTTCATTTTGTGTTGTGTAAAGAACATTATGAATAAAGCTGTTGTATGTTCTGATGTCATCCTCATTATGTAATTCAATATAATTTAATCATTTGATTTGTATTGTCATTTGTTATTTTCTTCTGCTGTCAGATAGAAAAACTGCAAATGGGATCTAAACAAACTAATAAACTAGTTCACTAAAAATCTAAAAGTAATGGTCAAAATAAAACAAAATGTCCATTTGTGAAAAATATTATAAATTTGTGAGCTTTTCTAAAAACTTCTAATACCCACTGAAGCTATACTACATATGATATGAATTCATTATACTCTGTTTCACAGTGATTTGAACCAACAATGATAAACCAGTTTATGCAGGCGGGATATAAACCCTAGAAATTTCTCACTGTGATTTTTTTGGAGCAACACACAAATAGGTACACGGCCCCCTCAGCCTGAATGCTTACAGTCTGGGTTTCACTGCTGCCAGCAGTCCTCTATCATGTCTTCAGAGAGCAATGTTGCCAGCTCTACCTGATCTCAATCCTCCTCCTGGAGTTCCTCTCATTGACACGCTGTCTGCTGCCAGGCACACCAAGCTCTCTCACCTGGAAAAACTCAGCAGGATGCTTTGGTTCCACCAGTGTTTACTCTTCCTTCTCCAGGAGACAGGTTTATTGTGTATTTGTTCCGGAATGTGTTGCATCTCAATAACAGGTGTCCTTTTAGTGTATTAGCGGGCACATGTTAGTATTTCCCCTGTCTCTCTTTTCCTCTAGCTGGAAATATCTCTACGCCATATTGGCTGCTCTATGTCCACTACTGGGATAGAGGAAAAGATGAAGAATACACTGACTGGCTGAGGCTGGCATTTAAGTACAGACAGACATAAGTTCATAGATACTAAATTAGTGTGTTTGTATATCTATCTGTGGATCTATCCCAAGCACCATTTGGTGAAAGTTGGGTTTTACTCAGCCAAGGCTTTATTTGATTACTGAGCGTTCTATAACAATATATGCAACAAATAAAGTGAAATTCTGTGTAAATGGCCGTCTCATGACTGTTGCAACCCTACTTTGAATTGCATTTATTTTCCTTGATAAACACCCGGTATTTAATATTATAAAATACGATGTGAAGATGTGATGAAAATATAATATTAATATAATATATGATTGATGTTACAAATACCTGTTGACAAATAAATGTGTTTTATCATCTGACAATGCATTGTTTTTGTTGGTTAAAATAACTATGTTAGTCACTTAAGGTACATAATTCATGGTATGTATGTGGCGTAAATTAGGTAGGTTCACATAAACTTCAGTGTGTGAAGCTTCCTCCTTTGCTCCTGACAGACAACGGTCACATGGATTTTCATGAGGCACCTGCTGAAACACTTATATACCAGAATATAGCTGTAATTGTTTTAACTAAAGAAACCTTCTTTTTTCAACCAACAGAATAATAAAAAAAACAAAAAACATTTCCAGTTCCTTATTTAGGGCATCACCCCCCCAACTAGTGCTAATCTTAATGCTATTCTTCTCATTTGGTTAAATTCTACTGACTTTGAAAGGGGAAATTGTTGTCAAAATGTTGACCATGCACATTGAGATAAGGGGCTGGGGAGAGGCATTCCTTTAACTAAAGGGATCTGAGCAATGCTGCTTGAGTCTTTACTGCAGCCTTGTGTCTGCAGCCTCTACGTAGCTAAACTGGTAGACGAGATGACCAGCAGCTCTGGCAGTGGATCCAGAGAGGCCACTGAAAGTCTTCTGTACAAAACTCAGCCACTCTGTCAACCCTACACGTACCTTCCACCTGCTAATCAAAGGGAGAAAAAGTGGAGAAATGTTGCCATGCTTCTTACGAAAAGATGAGGCTAACAGTCAAAGGAGGGGAACTCTGACGACAGGGAAAGCTTATTATTATCAGATTATGTTCTGTATGCAATGTGACTTTCAGTGGAGACAATCTGTGCATGGTAAATATCACCAGGTAAATACTGATATCTGCCCTTGTGCATTCATTTAATGAATTTGATCAAGTTCTAACTTATTGATTCATAATTATTGTTAATCAGCATGAATGAAAGTATACTTGTATACATACTTGGACTTGTTTTTGCTCTATCTCTTAGTCCTTCCTGACTGTACTTCCCTGCCTATATCAGCTCCCTTGTCCCTCGGTTCCTGTTGTTGATGTAAATCTAGTATAATTTCATATTCAACAAAACTTCAGTCATTACCTAAAACGATTGTGTTACACAAGTGTTACTTAAATGAGCACAAATAGTGAATTTCTGGGGACTGTTTTCAGTGACATTTGGTTCTCTGAAGAGATTTAGGGCAGCAGGACTGTGTATGTGCGACTGAGTCAAAATAAACTAGTGTCTTCACAGTAATGAAGAAACGTGTTACTTGGTGTGGCTCACTGATGTGTTTTTAATAGGTTTTGGACAACAATGGAGCTCTGTGGCACAAAAGAATATATGATATATTAGACTTTGATATACAAACAATACTTGTTAGTTTGATACATTCCTTATTGATCTGGCAGGTTCTCATGGATCATGGCTGCTGCTGTGGTCCTGCATGACGTCCACTACATATATTATTACTGTCATTATTGCTACCATATCTCCATTACAGTTTATAGTTAGTTTATGAGTTGCTGCTGCTGTGCATCTGTGTCTCTCTGTCTCTATCACAGGTTCCACTGCTACTGTAATCATTTTATCATTCATTGTAATTGTACAATATGTTTCTGTTGATTTGTTCTGTACACGTGACATCTATTGCACGTCTGTCCGTCCTGGGAGAGGGATCCCTCCTCTGTGGCTCTTCCTGAGGTTTCTTCCACCTTTTTTCCCTGTTAAAAGGGTTTTTTGTGGGCAAGTTTTTCCTCACTCGAACCGAGGGTCTAAGGACAGAGGGTGTCACTCCCTGTACAGATTGTAAAGCCCTCCGTGGAAAATGTATTTTGTGACTTTGGGCTATACAAATAAAATTTGATTTGATTTGATTTTTATGGGATTCAACAATGATAAAAAAAAATTATCAGACTCGTACCTGATGTAACCCATTTTAGTTTAACATTTCCCTCAAATGAAGGTGAAAACACCTCGGTTCTGTTTGACAGAAAAATAAGAAAAACTATTTATCCTATAATGTCTGTCATGGGAGCAATGTTTCTTTTCTCAGCTCACTAAGGACTGCATTATAGGTTGAGAGGGCCAGCCCTCTGCTTTTAGTGGCCCTAAGCAAGATTTCATTTGTGGCCCAAAAACACTCTTAGTGCAGTCAGTAAATTGCACTCATGTTATAATACAAGATTTCAGCATGAGGAGGCTCCATTCATGATTTTATTGAGAATCATTCTAAAGTTTCAGGGTCTTCCTGTAACCATAGTAACTCACAGTGCCAGAGGGGAGGTAGAGATGCTGTGCTGCTGCCAGAAGAGCCACTGAATGAAGCCGTTTAGGCTAAAACACTCCAGACAAAGTCCAGACCGGGTTGTTTTTTTCACACATAGCACACGATTGTCCGTGTCAGACGAGTTCTCACATGTTGACAAAACTTTACAAACCGAGTCAGAAAATGACAATACAACTCTGTGATGCAGACAAAAACTGATAACTGACCATCAGAGCGCAACGCTGCGGACAACACACAGACAGCAGAGAGAAGACAGGACACAGACAGCAGAGAGACAGACAGGACACAGACAGGACACAGACAGCAGAGAGACAGACAGGACACAGAGCTAGCCAGCAGCGGTGAAATGGAGAATTTACATGCTCTGTATTGAGCTTCGATTCTTTAAAGGGGCATTTAGACTTCACTCCTGTGAGCTTTGGGGGTCTCAAGTGACATAAAATTTAAATCTAATAAAAAATAAAAAAGTCAAACAACTGTTCTGCAGTGTTCGTAGAAGTACTCAGATTAAACTCATGCTTTAAAAACTTTACTTAATAAAGATTTACTTCAAGTACCAACATGTGGAAGTATTATGCATAATGTCCCATTCAGAATAATGTACAGAATAGATATACATGACTGGATGATAATTGACAATAATATTAAATTAATTAATATAATAATCATTTTAATGCTGAAGCTGTGGTGGAGCTAAATTCAACTATCTTCTATCCTGCTGGGCATCTTAATCTATAACAATACATCATGTTGATTATATTAAATATTAATCATCTGAGCCAGAAAAAGGAACTAGTTACTAAGGTATTAAAAAACATATTAAATAGATAAAGTGTTGGAAAAGGTACAATATTGGCCTCACGTACCAAGTACATAAAAACTTTACATACTGTATATACAGTATGTACTATACTAGATATATACTTTATGCCTTTTTATTATTTTTAGTGCTTTTTTCATTTATATATTTTCTTTTTTCAACACCAGTCTTCACCAGTTTGTGTGCTAACATGGCCTTGGAACTGTTGAGATTAGTGATTTGCCTTATTTCTGTTGATACGTTATCCCATTAAAAAAAAGCCACAGCTCTCATGTTTACACTTGAGAGCTGTTAGTGCTAGGCATCGCTAGCATATTCTCTGTGGAAGGACCAGAGATCCATGCTACAGTGAGTAGAAGATGGGGATGCAGAGCTGGATCTAAGCGGTGGCAGCAGACCATGCATACTGTCTGTTATCATTAGGAATATAACAGGTAAGCAGAGAGAGAGGGAGCGACACCTGGCAAAGGAAACATCCATGGACCACAGACTGAAGTCAGATCCGGGTTACTGCATCAGTAGAATTAATGCACTTAAATAGAAAACAAACATTTATGTCAGTTTCTGTGTGAAGGAGGAACTATGGTGCAACGGAAACTGTGAAAGGCCCTATCTGTGTTTAGTTTATCCATTCTGGGCTAATGTAGAAACATGACACTTTAACATGGCAGACTGTGAAAGAGGACCAACAGCATCTGCAGATCTAAACGAGTATGCATATTATATTCTGTAAACAGAGCCCCATAAAAAGACCTTTAACATTTTCTTGGCTGATACGTTCATCAAAAATTGCTTTTCATTAAAAAAAGCCTGATCCTTCCCACAGTCTCTGAGATCAGGTGGTTAATAATTTTATTGAAACATATCAAACATATTGATCATTAACCAAAATTTCCATCTGCAAATGTTATGTACCAACAAAAATACCCAACAATCATCATCATCATCATTATTATGATCAATTATATCAATAATAGGCTAAAACATGCAACTTTGTCATTAAAAAAGTTGATGGCAACAGATCATGATCATACTGTTCACTTTGTGTGCAATGAGAGAGCTGTGAAAACCAAATGATGAGCTGAGAGAGGCCAGCTGTTAACTTTGGTATCTTTGTTATATGCCTCCAACTCTATTACATTCAACATCTGCAATGCTCAGAATCATGTAAAATAGCTGTGTGTGTGTGTGTGTGTGTTTATTGTATTTGTGTTTTTTGTGTGTTTGTGAACGTCCTGCACTTCAGGATTTGACAGTACAACTGGTTTCCCATTTCCAAACAGTGATAAATTATGTGAATTTATAATATCTATAAAAAAGTAAAGACAACAATTATTTTCCCATAAACCAAACTCAGCTGTCCTTCATCAGATGCAATAAGTGAGTGTGTGTATGTCTGACAGGCTGACGGGAGAGTGATCAAACTGAGCCAGCAAATATCCTTTGCTGTATCCTGGGGAGACAACATCGATATCTATCAAATCTAACATTTATCAGCAGTTCAATAAAACAGAGCCATGAAATCAGTGCTTGAACGACATGGAAGAGATTACAGGCTAATTCAAAGTTAATTGAAATACCACTAATATTTCATTAGTTTGTGTTAATGCTAGAAGCCAATCCATTATTTATAAGACTGGTCCTGGAGTAGAAACAACAACCATGATACAAAAACATCTTGAGGGATGATGTGACCCATTGGGGTGGCTGAGCTAGCACTACAGCAAAATCATCTGCTAACATACTGTAATATATTGCTATGTCAATACAGAATTGAGGTGAAAGAGTAAACAAATGCAACAGGTTTATTAACAAACTTTACTGTCTTCACCTTTTCTATAGAGTGTATTACTAATTTGTCAGAGACAGATACACTCCACCTTGTTAAATATGTACTTATACAGCACCTTTCTAGTCTTGTGACCACTCAAGTGCTTTTACAGTACATATCTCATTCACCCATTCACACACATTCATACACTGATGGCATTAGCTGCCATGCAAGGTGCCAACCGCTCATCAGTTTGAGGAGCTAACCATTCATACACATTCACACACACCGATGGCACAGCCTTCAGGAGCAATTTGGGGTTCAGTATCTTGCCCAAGGACACTTCAACATGCAGACTGGAGGAGCCGGGGATCGAACCGCCAATCACCTGATTAGTGGACGACCTCTACCTCCTGAGCCACAGCCACCCAATATACAGTGCAAATGGAAAGTATTCACGGCGCTTCACGTTTTCCACATTTCGTTATGCTACAGCCTTATTCCTTATTCCAAAGTGGATTCAATTAATTTTTTTCCTCAAAATTCTACACACAATACCCCATAATGACAACATGAAAAAGTTTTTTTAAAGGTTTGCAAATTTATTAGAAATAACGAACGAAAATATAATATGTACATAAGTATTCACAGCCTTTGCTCAATACTTTGTTGTGGCACCTTTGGCAGCAATTACAGCATTAGGTCTTTTGGAATAAGAAGCTTACCTTAGCACACCTATCTTTGGCCAGTTTCGCCCATTCCTCTTTACAGAACCTCTCGAGCTCCATCAGGTTGGATGGGGAGCATCGGTGCACTTTCAGATCCCTCCAGAGATGTTCAATGGGATTCAAGTCTGGGCTCTGGCTGGGCCACTCTAGGACATTCACGGAGTTGTCCTGAAGCCACTCCTTCAATATCTTGGCTGTGTGCTTAGGGTCGTTGTCCTGTTGAAAGATGAACCGTCGCCCCAGTCTGAGGTCCAGAGCGCTCTGGAGCAGGTTTTCTTCCAGGATGTCTCTGTACATTGCAGCATTCATCTTTCCCTCAATCCTGACTAGTCTCCCAGTTCCTGCCACTGAAAAACATCCCAACAGCATGATGCTGCCACCACCATGCTTCACTGTAGGGATGGTATTGGCCAGGTGATGAGCAGTGCCTGGTTTCCTCCAAACATAATGCAAATTTACCACAGGTTGACTCCAATTAAGCTGTAGAAACATCTCAAGGATGTTTAGTGGAAACAGGGCTGAGCTCAATTTTGAGCTTGATTGCAAAGGCTGTGAATACTTCTGTACAAGTAATGTCTTGGTTCATGTTTTTTTATTTTTAATAAATTTGCAAAAATCTCAAACAAACTTTTTTTAACTTGTCATTATGGGGTATTATGTGTAGAATTTTGAGGAAAAAAATACATTTAATCCATTTTGGAATAAGGCTGTAACATAACAAAATGCGGAAAAAGTGAAGCTCTGTGAATACTTTCCGTATGCACAGTACTGTAAGTAGAAAAGCTACCAAACTGTATGTTTGGGACAACTCAAGTTAAAGTGGCTACAACACCTTTATTTTAAAAGCACTGCATTCATCACTCAGACCATCTGGCACACAATTTGGTCCACTCACAGTACAGTACCACGAGTGCAGACATTGTTAGTTAGGCTGCTCCCAGTAACTCCTGCTTTTGGAAAACACCAGTCACAGAAAGACAGTGTGGTTGTGTGTGTGGATGGGTCTGACGTATGCTACATTTGGGGAAACATTTCAGACCAGTCAATTGAGGGCGGCTTGTCCTGTTGGGGACATAAGCTTTGTGTTGTCTGCCTGCAGACAGATAGAGGTGAAGCCAGCTGCTGAAGCAAAAAGACAAAGCCTGGGAGAGGATGAAATACAAACAGAGGAAGATCAGGAGGAGTAAAAATTAGGGGAAAAAAACAGGAACTGACCAGTCTGGTGACGAGGGGAACCCCGAAGTGCCAGAAGTGCTCGTTGAGAAGCCCACTGTACACCACGTTACCAAACAGAGCAATGGTTCCCGGTTTGCACAGACCACTTCCTGGCTTGGTTTCTGCAAAGGAACACAAGTCATTCTTCACCACTACACATAATCAAAAAAAGGTATAATACATTATACAGTTAGAGCATTTCAAATGTCAGATGTTAATAAAACAGATCAGTGTATGTACACATATACATAAAAGTCATTTTGTCATTTGATAATGTGAAAATCTTCCATGCACTTTTGAGACCTGCTGCTTCTGACAGCAAAGCTTTGGAATCTGTTCAAAATCAAATTATGTATTTGTTTCCATCACTTGTAAGGAGGACTGTCAGGTCAAACTAGGATGAATAAGACCACCCCACAACTGCATATACATACACACATGAGCAGTGTTTGTGGGTAATAAAAGGATGTAGGAAACACAAGATCAACAACACAAACAAACCCTGCTGCTCTGCCTTTGTCTTTTCTGATTTCATTTGCTGAAGACTAAAACCTATGGGCCATTAAAGTGTCACTTGTGCTTTTGGGGTGAAACAGCAAAGGAGTCAAAGAGAAAGAGAACCAGACCATGCCATGCCAGGCCTAGATGGAACATTACAGCCTGCCAGGTTTTATGGATGTGCTGCTGTCTTTGAAACTGCACTCCTGAGTCTGACTGCAGCACAGAATGTCATTCTTCTTCTTCTGTTTCATTCACCTGCATTTCATCCATTCTTCACATCTTTTTCTTGTTCCTTCTTCTTCCGTTGATATGTTTAAATGCGGGCGCAGTTTAATTTAAGCTGATAATTCTGTTGCAGCATCTCTAATATTGTCCATTTTCATTTTTGCAAAAGAGACAGATTGTCTTTAAAATGCATACTAATGAGGGTGTTTTCCGACTGAATCCTTTTAACTCAACTCAACTCAAACTTTATTTATAAAGCACATTTAAAAACAACAGAGGTTGACCAAAGTGCTGTACAGGTTGATACAAATAATATACATATAATACATAAAATGCCATAATTACAGAAGGTTAAGACAAATGCTAAGATACTTAAGCTTGGTTAAAAGCCAGGGAGAAAAAGTGCGTTTTTAGAGAGGATTTAATGAGATTTACTTCCTGTGTGGGAATCAGTAATGGTCGATCTCATCTCATCTCATCCTATAACGCTTTGCTTTCACTTCAGCACTTCAGTTTTAGATAAACAGTAAAGTTTTTACTTTACGGGGCGGCTGTGGCTTAGAGGTAGAGCAGGTTGTCCACTAATTGGATGATTGGTGGTTCGATCCCCAGTCTGCATGTCGAAGTGTCCTTGGGCAAGATACTGAACCCCAAATTGTGAATGTGTATGAATGGTGAGCTCCTCAAACTGATGAGCAGTTGGCACCTTGCATGGCAGCTAATGCCATCAGTGTATGAATGTGTGTGAATGGGTGAATGAGATATGTAGTGTAAAAGCGCTTTGAGTGGTTGGAAGACTAGAAAGGCGCTATATAAGTACAGTTCATTTACCATTTTTTTAATATTAAGTTTAGATTCTAAGCTGGTTTAAGTCGTATTTCTTAGATCGATCTCAGTTTGTTCACGTCAATGATGAATCCTCCATTCATACCAAAGTTTGTCATGGAGTCCCACAAGGTTCTGTACTAGAACCACTTCTTTTCAGTTTATATTCCTCTAGGGAACATTATTAGGAATCACTCCATTAATTTTCATTGTTATGCTGACGACACCCTTAAGGATATAAAAAGTTGGATAACCTACAATTTTCTGATGTTAAATTCAGACAAAACTGAAGTTCTTGTAATTGGACACCTCAGAAACTCTCTTTCTAGAGACTTAGTTACTCTAGATGGGATCACCCTGGCCTCCAGCTCCACGGTAAAGAATCTTGGAGTTGTTTTTAATCAGGATTTGTCCTTTAATTTCCACATAAACCAAATTTTAAGGACTGTATTCTTCCACTTACGTAACATCGCCAAAAGCAGGCACATCGCGTCTCAAGCGGATGCAGAAAAACTAGTCCACGCATTTGTTACTTCTAGGCTGGACTATTGTAACTCTTTGTTATCAGGCTGCTCCAATAAGTCTCTTAGGACTTTGCAGTTAATTCAGAATGCTGCTGCACGTGTTCTGACAGGAACCAAGATCAGAGATCACATCTCTCCCATTTTGGCTTCCTTGCATTGGCTACCTGTTAAATCTAGAATAGAATTTAAAATTCTTCTCCTTACTTACAAAGCTCTTCATGGTCAGGCACCATCATATCTAAAAGAGCTCATAGTACTTACTACCCCTCTAGAACACTGCGCTCTCAGGATGCTGGGTTCCTTGTGGTTCCTATAGTTTCCAAAAGTAGATTGGGAGCCAGAGCTTTCAGCTATCAGGCTCCTCTTCTGTGGAACAAACTACCATTCTGGGTTTGGGAGGCAGACACCCCCCTCTCTCGATCTCTCTCTCCCTGTACAGATTGTAAAGCCCTCTGAGGCAAATGTACTTTGTGACTTTGGGCTATACAAATGAAATTTGATTTGATTTGATTTGATATTATCGTCAGACTGATCAGATGGACTTTGTCTTATGCCCCATGAAAGATAGAATTGCTTTTTGTCACCACTGATGCAGGAGAACAAATTACAGAACCATAAACCAGTCAGAGCCAGTCAGTCAGTCAGAGAAGGCAGGATTAGATAAGTGTGTAGGTCACAGAACTGTTTGTGTCAGGTGGATCCATGTGGCAGAGTTTAGCCTGCGGTGAAGCAGTTGATGTCAGAGCTGCTGGTACAGGTCAGAAAAAGAAAACTGACAACATTAAAATTATTATTATTAATAATAACAATAATAATAATAATAATAATAACAGAACAGCAGAGAACAACAGAAAAGTGGAGACATGTGACAGGAGATAAAATGTGAATTGCATTGTTAGTGTCACAGATGACGAGTCTGTAAGTTTCTATTCAAATTCATTAACACAATGCCTGTGGACCTTGCATTGTGAAATCAGCATCTATTTTTATTTTCCTGGTTGTGATATATTTTTTTAAATGACTATACAAAGTGCATGTTAGATCTTTAACTACCCTCCTGACAGGGTCAAACTGGAGGTCTCACATAAGTAACAAACTCCTTTCTGCTGCTCCTTTTCCTTGCTTATACAGAAGCTGAACCTTCAAAGACACAACTGACATTTGCAGTATAAACTGATACAGATATATTGTATAAGTATTGACAAATATGGCTGAGGGTGGTAGAATGTTTAGGTTTACAGTCAGATAGCTGTTTATATCGCAGATCACATTTGAACATAAACTGTATTTATACAGTATGTGAATGTATATGTATATGTATATCCACCAGCCAAGTAGATAGGGAGCTCTCTAGGATCTAAATAAATAATAAATAATGCCTGACAACATCAGTCCTAGGATACTTGCTGCGTGTGCTGTGCACCTCTTCAAGCTTTCTTTATGTTCAAGGATGGTGCCTAAACTAGACTCTCTGCATTGTTCCACTGCCAAAGAAAGGAAAGCTCTCTGCGACTCCAGGCCTGTGGCACTTATGTCACATGTCATGAAGACCTTTGAGAGGCAGGTTCTATGGCACCTGAGGACCCCGCCTTTCTGGACCCAGTGCAGTTTGCACACCTGCTACCTATCAAAATAGAGGATGCCATCGTCTTCCTGACTCTCAGGGTCCACAACTAAAGAGGTGAGGACACACTGTGAAAGACATCTTTTTCTTCCACCATCCAGCCCTGCCTTTTAGAGAAAAAAAACTCCTGCAATGCAAATGGATCCTGGAGGATTTTACAGTTGGTCATTATGAATACTTGTATAAACATATAAATCTGGGATCATTTATTGACTAGCTCACTGGCAAGTTTTTTATTGTTGTTGTTTGTATGATTTTACTAAATGCTGGGTAGCAAACTTTAACAATTGCTATAATGCGAGCTGATAACCAAGCTTCACACTACTTACAGAGAGGACCAGGACCTGGACCCTGTGAGGAGTGGCTAAAGTTAGATGTTTCCTGTCTGCTAATGTTTCAGCTTCCTTTGGACCCACTTGATGAGTAGGTGGGTCATTCATTATGGGAGCTAGCCAGAGAGCAGATGTAAGGACAAATCTGCACCGGGTCACTATTATGTTATATTATGTTATGCCTGAGAATGAAGATACGGATGAATTAGAGTGTTCTACTGCAGGGGAATGCACAGAGCAACTTTTTTTATTGAGACTGGGATGAACACTGAATGATAACACTCATCCCTGAAGTATTTTTGTTTCTGTCTGTCCATTTATTAACCTAAATGAACTGAAACCAAAGCTGGGCTCTGAGCACAGTTGGCAACACGAGAAGAGGACTTGACTGGAGCCGATCGAGCCAGCCAAGCCACAGAGTCGATTGAGCACCGCTACGGGGAATGCAGTAACTTTGGAATAGAACTGATGTCTACATTTTGTGTGAGAACATTTAATGGTGCCACCTGTGTCCGACTAAACAAACTAAAGCAGTAAATTACCTGCAGGAATAAATGTTTTAGTTAGTTCAAATATACAAATCATTCAGCCTCCGACTGAATGGATGTGAAGAGTAAATGTGCAATAATAAAAAAATCTGTAATTACAGTGAAACCCCTGACACTAAATGTGATTGCCATGTGCAGCAGTGATTGATGAGAGGTAAATAAGGAGAGCAGGAAAATTAAGTTTTCCTCCAGGGTTTCTGAAATACACTTCAGCCAGATCACACTCTGTCTCCCTGCACCAGCTCCTCCTTTGTGCCATAATCTGGACTTGGCTGGTTTCTCCTGGCTCCAGTGAGAATGGGCATCTCTTACATTCCATCACTCAAAGTAGTTTGGCAAAAGCACACACACACACACACACACACACACACACACACACACACACACACACACACACACACACACACACACACACACGCACACACAGTTATGGCCTGTTGGCTTGGTTCTGGCCTGGTTCTTTGGCAAGTGCCTATCTGCTAGGCTTGCATCCCAGTCAACACCCCATGGGTTGTGAGTGTGTGTTAGAGAGACATAGAGAGAGAGATTACTGCTCAGTCTGTTACCCCACTTGGCTCACCTGATGCTTATGGCAAGAATAGAAGGAGGAAAGGAAAAGAAAATATGAGTTGGGCATATGGAGGCCTGGGGTCTCTCTCTCTTTCACAACACACGCACACACACACACACACACACACACACACACACACACACACACACACTCTGTCATCTTTAGAGAGTTGGATGGATGTGCCCAATACACTCCCCCTCCAGATCGATTTATCGCCTCCTCTCCTCCTATGTTCAGAACCACTCTCTCTCTAAACAGTAGCTCACTTCCCAGTATTTATCACTCTCCATTCCCCAGGGGACTCTAAGCACCAACACATAATCCACTGGGAGAGTGTGAGTGTGTGTAAGCAAGAGAGAGAAAAAGAGAAAGAGCATGAGAGAAAGGGAGAAGGATTAGAAACACCAAGACATAGGTTTGTAGTTTTATGGGATATTGTGCAAACACTGAAATTCTTAACAAATATATTACATCCATGAGTTTCCTGCGGTTGCATTGCATTTCTGTACATATATAGGACTAACAGTAATGATTACCAAACATGAAAATTGGTAGTAACCAAAATGTTTGTCATCAAGTAGTGCTATTGCTATTTTTGAAAAAACACATGGGTGTGGGAAAAGCTGACCTTTGGCCTCCTTGTTGTTAGCTGCTTTGGACAGTGGTTTGAGGTGCTGGAGCTCTACAGTCCTGCTCACTCTGGAATTTGTTGTTAGCTAAATGCTTTAAGTATTAAAAGTACAGTCATCCAGAGCCATTTCAACTGCAGCTCTTTGGAAACACACTGAGTGGAAAGAGAAACTTCTTGTGGTCCTCATCACAGAATCTGAAGCAGCCAATAAAGACTTCACAGCCCATCAAGCTAAGCAGTGGATTGGTCAGCACTGTTACTAATAACTGCTGATGAAAATTTTAAAGGCCAATAAAAGCCCATGGATGAGCTGCTATGGTTTTCTATTACCAGCAAGTCATCTGGAGACTAATGTGTCGAGGACAGCATCTTAGCTAAGTACAGCAGAGATTCACACAGAACTTCTGCAGCATCCACAGCTTTATCTAAGATGCTTTTTGAGTGTAATAAAAGGTTTTCTACTGAGCATTGTGTAAATCTCACATCTCACAAAAGAGCTTAGACAAAAAGAAACTCAACCAGCAGACGGACAGGAGATGTTGGGTTTTCATTTTTGCTGCATTGCTTTTTAATTCATTTATTAGACAGCAGAAACTTTGCATTGGTTGATAAAAAGTCATCAGCTCCTCCTCCCTCCGTTTGTGACCAAATATTTGTTTTGTGATATTAATGTTCAGAGAGATTTTTGCCATTCTGCATCCTGGCAGAACGTATCAATGCATGCTTAAATCAATGTTAAGCATCCTTATGGATTAGCTCCAAATCATAAAAAGGGCCTTGACAAGCCATGTGAAGGAAGTAATATGATTCAATTACGCTCACTAACCTTCCCTCTGGTATAAACACACACACATGCACACCCACCCGCACGCTGCTGTGAACAGCAGCCTAATAAAACAGCTCTTGCTTGGCACACACACCAGCAGGACTGACAGTATGTTTATTTAACAGTGCTACACTGATAAAAAAGTGAAAGAACTAATACATTATTGAAGGACAGCGGAAGTGTGGGACATTTCTGTTGCATAGTTTAATCACAAAAGTCCTGTAGGTACCACTCGAATGCCACAGATGACTTCATTCATTGTGGCTAAAAGTGAACTTTTATTATGAAACATAACCATTACATAAACAATCACACCTCTACTTCAGTCACTTTCTGCAATTGTAACCTACCATCCCAGGATTACCTTCTTACCTGTTGGCCCTCTGAACTGCTGTGTCTGCCCGGGGCAGATGCACCAATGCAATGTGATAGCCTGTCTAAGACTCCTGTTTAAGGTTTAAATACTCTTTTGTTCTGACCTACCATGCTCACAAAACAAAATGATAAAACGATATGATCAAATGATATGTGAAAAGCCAGTGACTTCCAAAATGACATTTGGTGTACCTAACCTTAAGTATGTTGTGAAATGGTAACTTTGGTTAGGGTGGAGCCCTGAGCTTCATTTAATTCAAATTAAATTCTATTATTTATTACTTATTATATAAATTGATTATTTCTGATTGCATGCAATAACTCATCATTTTTGTACAGATTAATATCTTCATGCTTTTCGAGGCTTTTTGATTATCATTAAATATTTTGATACCTAAAATAAGTAACAGTAATCAAGAAGCTATTGTCCAGCTTTTTTCAGCTTTCAACAGCATCTCACAGTCTTCATGAGCAAAACTGAACTTGACATTTGAATATTTGTGTTGATATTAACTGACTCCTGGATGATGACCTTTGACCTCTTTCTAGTGGACGCTGTGAGTAGTTTTAGGTAGTAGTAGTTCTTAATGTTTCCTTAGCACTGTCGCCAAGTGCTTGCTCATGGTGGGAGTTGTTAAGTCTCTGTGAATAATATTATAAAGCGTGGTTTACTCGTTTTGACAGTGCTAAGGCTCAAAATGTTTGTTATATCCGTAAACACTGACTCTCTTCTCTATCCATTCATACATAAACAGGTATAAACCAACCAACCATTTCAAATAGCACTAAACCTTTATGTCATGAAAAAACAGATGACATTACAACATGACTAGCCATGACTAGCTATTTGAAGGACAAAAGCATTAGGCATACCTGGCTTAGACATGCAGTGTATGCAATTATCCTGCTAATAATTGGAATAAAAACAGAGGTTCATAAGGTTACACACTCTGTGATTGTTTTTTCTGACAAATTCTTAGTGAATGGTGAAATCCACGAGTGATATCCACAGTATGTGTGCCAGCATGTTCCTGTCCCACCTCATACTCTGCCCATTGACAAAGAATGCTCTCCCTCTGGCTTGAGGCTACATATTAAAAGACAATAACAGCTACCTGGGACTGCTGCTGCTGATTCCCTCCAGACAAGAATACATGAGACCCAGTGTGTGAGCGTGTGAAGAATCTTTCAAACAATACCTGGCCTCTGTATCATTTCACATCCTTGCTACACTTTGCTACAGTTTACCTGTACTATTTTAGTGACTGCTGCTCTTTTTCACTCATTTGTCTAGTCGTCTTTTCTCTTGCTACTTCTCTTCTACTACTCCTTCCCAAATCATTCAAACTTTCCACATCCTTACCTTTCATCAATTTCATTTTGTTAGCTGTAATTCTGCTGTTCTTTTTTCGCTTTCTTCTTTGTTCCATCCTTCCATCTCCTCCCTTTACTTTTCTGCCATCCCTTCCTTTCTCTCTAGCTTCCTCCCTTTATCTTTGCCTCTCCTTTGGCTCTCCATCCAGGACATCTGGTTAGATGGGTCTGCCTGCTCCTGTCAGTTTAACCAGCTTGGCTGTCCAACCAGCAGGGCTTTGACACAGTACCAGCAACCTCAAGCCCAAGCAGGGCTACAGCCGTGCCAGACGAGGAGCCCCTGAGTGCTCAACATTCCCCCACCATGGTACTCTGACTGTGGCCAGCATCAGGTGTCCAATATCTCCCTCCCCTTGGAAGCAGATACATGGTAGCTTTCATGAAGGTGAGCTGAGACAGAGGTAAAGGGGGAGGCAATATGATGGAGGAGGGAAGTGGGGCTAGAGAGACATCAGTCTGGATCATCATTCTCTGTTGATGAACCAGCAAATTAGCAAACAGGAAAACCCTTGAGGCCTCTGTTTGTAATCCAGATGCAATATTTTAATTTAAGATGTGAAGGACTACACAGGTTGAGACACATGTAATGCATACACTCACAGGTAAGGGCGGAGGAGGAGGAGGAGGAGGAGGAGCAGGAAGCAGGGTCACATATACTTACTGAAGATGGACAAAGACACAAGAACAACACACAACACAGGACTTTAACTTACAAAAGCTGATAAGCGGTCTCTCAAAGTCAGACCTTAAGCAAACCTGGAACCTGAAGAAACTACAGAACAATACCAGGGTGTGACATTTCTTTTTTTACTTCTGTTCTTTCTTCAGCAACTACCACATCAGAAGGCTGGGGTGGGAAGTGACTGAATGAATGTGTTGGTGTAGCAGAGAAGATGCATAGCTCAGCATAGGTGCTTGCAGGCAGCATGAGTGCCGGATTCTTATAGGCCAGTAGAATACCATAGATATTATGTACACAATGATCACTGACTGAGACATATGCTCAGTCTCAGAATCATCTGAGTCTCTAAAACTTCCACAAGTGGACAAATACAGCCCATTCTGGAATACAAGAAATATCACATCTAAAATATTTCACGGGAATTATATGAAATCACAAGTCTCACCCTGATTGGTTACCAGTATAACCCAGCTATAGCTGGCTATACAGTAGCTCCAGTATTCCTAACTATGCTTGAGCCAACATGCACACACTGTTCACACAGATCTGTGGATATTCAGTGCATTCTAGTGGAAGGCTATTCCTTGTAGTAAGAGGTTTTTTGAGCAATCATTCACAATCCAACTAGTGCCTCAGTGCAATAGAGGCAACTTGGCATTCAGCTGCCGGCATTAAGGCCTTAACTCGAAGTGCCATGAAA
This sequence comes from Miichthys miiuy, assembly GCA_036365135.1. NCBI lineage: Eukaryota > Metazoa > Chordata > Actinopteri > Sciaenidae > Miichthys > Miichthys miiuy. The sequence continues at coordinate 3,773,474 of CM071623.1, read as the reverse complement.
CACAAATAGTATAATGTGAACGCAGTATGGTGCGTGGTTTGCTTGAAAGCCTGTTCTTATGTGAGATTGGAAATGTGCCACTCTCCCCAGTTTGGAATCACCTCGCCTCGCTCGCCTCTGTCAACAGCTGCTTTGAGAGGATTCCCATGGGGCTGCTGGGGGGATGGGGAGGGGTCCATAAGTTTTTGCCGGCTTCTCCTCGTGTTGCCTGTTTATTCCGGAGACTAAGCACTACAAAGCCAGCTAACTGTAAAACAATTAGATTAGCATAAATATGTTCAATTATACATGCAGATTTAAAGCCCAGTGCTTTGCAACAGGGAGAAAATCTTCTGAATTATTCAGAATGTACAAATATTGGTTAAATCAGATCGAAACAACAGGAAGCAAATACAACTTCATTACTACATTGGCCTGGGAACGCACCATATGCCTCTGTCCACACTGGTAAAACATTTTATACTGTTTACTCACTGTTTGCCACAAGGATACAGAAAACATGCATATATATATATATATATATATATATATATATATATATATATATATATATATATATATATATATATATACGCACACACCTTGAATGTAGAAGGTTGGCAATTAAAGGGAGGGTGGTCACAGCTCCATGCAGTGCTGACATGAAAAGAAACTTCTTCAGAATTAGTTCAGACTATTAGGAAATTCTCCATCCTCCACCAAACAAGGCACACTGAACTGATCCTGAGACCGGCCATGTTCATTCTGCCTTTTGGTTTGTTGGAGCCTATCAGTGTTTGAGAGGAGAACGTCACTTCCATCTCACAGTGCACAGAAGAATGTGTTATTTATGTCAGTTATAACTATTTCTTATAATTATTACTGATTTCTTATTGAATTACCATTTTGTGGTACCGTATTGCTGAATATATTCAACTACTGTATATGGATTACTTTTACTTGATCTGAGGTTATAGGGAATAAATCATTTCTAACAGACTCATAGCCTACTACTGTAAAGAATTCTTCTGATTCCAGAAATATGTGCACAATGTCTGTGTGAACAGGCACACATGAGATGCTGTGATTTAATGACCATTAAAATAGTAAAGAACAGAGTTCAGCTGTGTGAGTGTGTAAGATGCATGACTCAGACCTGGTGTCTTCTATGAACCAGAACAATAGCGAAAAGATCTATTCAAATAGAAGACGCTGTATACTTACACTTAAAGAAAAGACACACAGACACACACATGCACAACTCCAACACTGCCGAGGAGAGCAATAATCTGCAAGGTCAAGGGAGCTGCAGTTGATGTAGTTGGTGATACATACATGTCATCTGTCTAATGCTTGCTCCAGGGAAATCATTAAATCTATACAACTGGGATGTATGTACATCACTGGATTCTATGAGTGTGTGCATGTCTGTCTGTGTGTAATGCAGAGGTACCACGGGGACCCAGACTACTCATTTCATGCATGAAATGCTCATCCCCCATTGGTCTTAAAGGAAGAGAAAATCAACCTTGGAAGGATGCACAGATGAAGGAATGCAAAGATGGAGGTATAGAGCACAGAGGGCTGGAGGATGAGAGCGGGATATACAAGAGGAGAGTAATGTATTAAACGTGGGCTTAATTTTAGAGTTGGGGGTAAAGAAAGAGCAGGTTGTAAATCTTTTCAGCTTTAAAAACACACAGTCCTGCAGCAAATAAACACACAGTGCACAAACACTGCTCTTTTCACTCTCCCTCTTCTTTTCTCTCTCTTTCGCCATATTTCTGCAGCACACACACACACACACACACACACACACACACACACACACACACACACACACACGCACAGATTCTCTACAATACTGCTCCATTACCAGCAGTTCCCAGTGATTGAGTTGAGGATTCCTATGGTAATGCTGATGTGGGGCTGCCCTGGCTGCCAGCTGGCTCACTCCATGACTGATAATGTGTGTGTGTGGTGTGTGTGCGTGTTGCCTGTATGTTGAATGTTGGAGCAACTGAAGGAGAGCTCATGTTATTAAGTCAAAGGCAATCCCTCCTTGGTTTGTCTGCACATGTGCATTAGTGTAATTAAAGTCAAAAATGTCTACAGATCTGTGGTCCCTCCACAGGACTAAGCCTCTTCTGACCCTGGTATCCATCCACAGAGAGGATGTTGTAGTGGTTTATTCATATAAATACCTAATCGTATACCTGGATGACATGCTAGTGAAGACTTATATCGCAGAGATGTTCCACTGAGCATCACAGGAGATCATTCCTGTCAATGCTGTCAAAGTGTTGAGCTCATCACTGCTTTGTCATAGTGAGGACATCAGTGGACTGAAAGTATACTCAGGTCTGATTGGAAAAAAGCCATGCTGTGTAAAATGTCAACAGAACTGAGAAATGTATTATTTTTTTAGAAAATTATATGCCCATCTTAAATCTGATGCCAGCAAAAAGTTTGGACAGGGTCCAATTGTCATATGGTATGTTTCATAATGTGCCAAACATTTAGAATCTTTGATAAGTTTGGACTGTTAACCTGTTGCCAGATAGCCTCATTCATTGTGAGATGCTCCACCAGCTGTTTTCTTTTAGCATTTACAACCTCTTTGTCATGTCAGCAAAACGTGTTGCTGACATCTTTGAAAAAAAAAAAACAGCAACCTGAAAGTGGTGCGTTCTAAAATCAGGCCCTATTAATTTTGTATGGGATGCAGGCGGTTCACTTGTCAAGGCAAACAGTAGGCCCATGATACTGTTTTCTGTGGAATATCCCACACAACAATGGTATCTGACACGTTAGGTCTTCAGAAATGACAGATCTGATCACATTGTTGCTTGCATTGACATATGTAACCTGCTCCAATGGTGTGCTACACTACACATGATGTGTTCAGTAAAGTTGGATGGTTGTTTGTGGACAAAAAGAAGTGGCAAGAAAGAGCCACATCAAAGAGAATCAGCAACAAAGTCTTTTTAAGAGCAGAGAGAAAATTATTAGGGCTCCAGCTCATTTCTTTTATAGTGTTTAAGTTTTAGTGCCCTTACTTCAAATAGCTTGTCAGTCTAAAAAACAGATATTTCATTTACAATAATATAAAGAAAAACAGAAAAAATCCTCACTGTTATCTGACATTTTACTGACTAAACAATCAATAAGAAATAACAAATTCATCAAAAAAAAGAAAACTGAGCTCCTGTAGTTGGTAACATGCTTGTGCTAGCCACCCAAGTCGAGCAAGGCTGCCTAACTATTAAATTGTTAACACAGTTATATATATCATTATATAAAACAAGCTAGTGTGACACAACTAGTATGATGAAGTTTAAGATGAGATGAGATGAGATGAGATGAGATGAGATGGACTTTACTGATCGAAATTCGCTTGTTACAGCGGCTCACAATATACAAGGTGGCTAATAAAATACTTATCAATAAATAAATAAATAAATGAATAGGGTCTTGGTGGCTCAGCTGGTAGCATGGACTCCCCACATCTGAAAGACGGAGTCCTTCTTGCAGAGGACCATCTGACTCTGGCCTGTGGTCCACAGATGTTTCCTTTGCTGTGTGTTGTTCATTGTTCACCCTCTCACTTCCTGCTTTCCTGTCTGTCTTCAGCTGATCAGTCTCCTTTGCTGTGCTCCTGTCTCTCCTGTCCACTCTCCCAAGTTGCCCTCGAGTCCATTCAGCCATGTCTCTGTGATGCTACACTCTCCATACTCCCTCTGTAGCCTGGTTAGCGCAGTTAGCTCCTCCATCTTATTGGGGAGAGATCTTACATTCCCCATGATAACAGACGGGAAAGAGCAACAGGTCGGATTCGAACCCTGCGCCGCCGCAACAAGGACTGAGCCTTTTTTGTACATGGGGCGGCTGCTCTACCAACAGAGCTAAACGACAACCCCAGGCTCACTGCTTGCTTAAAGATCACTGACAAAAAGTTTGGCAGTTTATCAACGGCACATATTTACATGTGAATCCAGCGACCACAGTGAGCTGTTGGCATGAAGTGATTTTGGTCAAAATTCTATACATACTGGGCCAATATGGATTCGATCGCAGCCCAGCTGAGCTCTCTTAACAAGCTAACACATAAAGTATTAACTGTCTGACCAATCACACACAGCCATCATTCTTTTTACTTACTTTCAAAGCATTCCCTTTCTTTCACCACATCTCACCATACTTGTTATGGTTTCCTTTTACCTTCCATTTTTTACCTCCCTTTTTGCAGCCCTCTTTAACTATGGCTCCCATTCTTTCATCTCTCTTTCTCCTGTGTCTTTCAGCATTTCTTTATCTTTTCCTTTTCTTCAAATCTTTCCTCAATCTTCAGCTATTTTTGTTTTTTAGCCTTCCTTCACAACTCTCTTGCTCTTACTTCCTTTGGCCCTTTTGCTCTGCTAGTCCAGCCACACCATATCACAAACATACACACAAGTGTATGGAGAAAGTATCCTTTACTTACCTCTTATTTCTATTTATTCCACTCTAACCTACCAAATCAGAGCATGGGAGGCAACATAGTCAAAAACAAAGGCCATTAGAGTACCCACGCCGTCTTTGTGATCCTGCATCCTCAGAATTACATTCATATTTGCCAAATTATAAGTAAGCAATTGACACATTTAGTGTCAATGCAGAAAGTAGTGTGCCCTTCATGTAAGTGAAGCATAGTAAAGATGTGAAGGTTTGGGTGTTGGATGAATGTGTGCCTTTTCTGACTTTCAACAGCCTGTTCCGTTCTCTATTTTTTAAAGACTTGTTGGATTTCTTAATTTTTCTTTTTGTTTCTATATGTTTATATCTTCCTCTCACAGTATATAATTCTTATAAAGTCCACTTTTGTCAAGACTTCCGGTGGCCTAGAGCAAAGAGAGGAGCTCTTGCATGGATAGAAATAATTCCCCGTAATTCAAGTACATAAGTCAGTTAAAACAATTTAAGCTAAATATAACGATGAGCAGGGATAAAAGTAAAAATGGGAGAGTTGCTCTACGGAGCAATACAGACCCAGAAAAACAAAAAGAAGACAGCGTGACCGAAACTTGCACAGGTGAAAATGGCGACAAGGTGGAGGACGGGGCCTCACCTACTGCTCTCAGCAACCTCCATATAGAGATGAGTGAGGTGGTGAGCGAGTGCATGTGGGAGCTTAAATCAGAAATTAGATCGGAACTGGCACAAAACTGACTCAGTTTCCAACATGTAAGCACAACTGGACGAACTAAGAACCGAAATCAATCAGCAAGTCAAAGCTACTACTGGCCAGATAGAGGTGGTCGCTAAACAACTGGGAGATATAGAGAAGAACACGGCCGGAAAGGAGATGTGGGACATCAGAGTAAAGGATGCTCTCATCCAACTGCTTAACAACCAAAAGTCACTGACTAACAGCTAAAATCACTGACTTAGAAGGCCGCTCCAGACGCAACAATATACGGATTTACAGCATCCCAGAAAACGCAGAGGGCTCCTCCATGCCGCCGTTTGTGGAAAACCTGACCCAGACGGAACTGGGGCACATTATAGGCCTGGACTGGGAAAAGAGTCTGGGAATTGAAAGAGCACACAGAGCGCTGAGCCCACGGCCAGCCGCAGGAGCCTCACCATGCTCAACGGTGGTCCGGTTTCTACAGTTCTCAGTCAAAATAAAAGAGAGAAAATCCTTAATGCGGCTTGGAAGAAAAATATTTGTGTTGAAGACCGGCGAGTGTTTTTTGACCATGACTATGCTGAGAGCGTACAGCAGAAGAGGAAGGAGTACATGCTGATTAAATGAAACCCCACTGACCCGAATGCACGTGCACTTTGACTCGGGCACTGTCACATACAGCAGTGCTGAGGAAGCCGCGGGAGATCTAAGAAAGCGGGGATTTTTATCTGACTCGGAACATGAGAAACCGAAGAGAATGGGCTTCAGAAATTCCTTTGTCTTCTCCCATTGATCTGGGAAGAGAAGTTGCTATACTGATTTCAAATTCTGCATGCTTCAAACTTGTTTCAGAACATAAAGACAAAGAAGGTAGATTCATTTTAAGAAAGGGCAAACTGGGACATAAAGAAGTTACTCTGTGTAATGTATAGGCCCCACCAGCTAGTGATCTCACCTTCTTCAAGAAGATATTCAGTCTGATTGAATTAAAAACTTGCGTCCGAAATGTCAACAGAAGAAATTGATAGTGCAATTTCAGGCCTTAGGACTAACAAATCGGCGGGATGTGTTGGATTCCCACCAGGTACAAGTATATGAAAGAGTCACTGCTCCCCTTGTTAAAATCCTCTTTTTATTATATACTTAAGGTAGGAGTCCTCCCACCATCATGGAGGGAAGCATTTGTATCGGTCATATCAAAAGAAGCAAAAGATAAAACAGACTGTAAGAACTACAGACCAATCAGTGTTTTAAATACAGATTATAAATTAGATGCAGCCATATTGGCCAGAAGATTGGACACAGTGATGCCTTTCCTGATAGATGAGGACCAGGCAAACACACAACAGCACAAGGAGAGTCCTCCATATTATTAATCACATTTCTAAAACAAAATTGAGTGTGATTCTTCTCAGCCCTGATGCTGAGAAGGCTTTCGACTCAGTTAGGTGGGACTTCTTATTTCAAGTTATGATAAGATTTGGCTTTTGTGAAACCTTTATACAATGTGTAAGAACACTTTACTCAATCGATAATGCTACGAGGATGTAGACAAGGCTGTCCACTCAGCCCATCACTTTTCAACCTTTTTAATGAACCTCTGAAGGAGACTGCTCTGGAAGGTGTTTCCATAGAGGGAATAGAAAACAAAATTTGCTTATACGCAGACGATGTGCTTATAATACTTAAAAATCCTGAATATGGAATTTCACTGCTGATGAAGATCCTCTGGAAATATGGGAGATTCTCAGGTTACACACTGAACAAACACAAAACTCAAGTTCTGACTTTTCATTTTGCTCCTTGTCCAAAGCTGATTGATGAACACCAGTTTGATTGGCATGACATCGGGGTGGGGCATGGCCCTACCATGTCTTAAAGATTACTACCTGTCAGATCAGCCAAGGCTTTTTGTGTGCTGGTGTAATCCGGCATATGAGGCTAGATGGAAGGACATTGCGCTATCTTTAATGTAGATACCTATACAGTCAGTACTGGGCTGCCCTAGCAGAGTTAATAATGTTCTCCAGCTTCAAAATCAGTTTGCTGCTTTCTCCATAAGAGTATGGTTGGAGGTGGTGAAGAAGTTTCAGCTACATGGAGAGATAAGATTACTGAGCTGGCCGGCATATGATCCACAGTTCCTTCCAGCGCCACAAGACCATAGGTCATTACTGCCTTCTGCCGTATAGTAACAAATGGAAGGCTTAATAATTTTGAGGACTTATGCCAGGCTTATGAGATGGGCAAAGAAGACTTCTACCAGTACCTATAGATTCACCACTTTTTTTTTAAAGGAAATAAGGCCCTCAGATCCTACTGAGCCCTCAAGAATAACCCAGATATTTACTTATTGATGCCCATAATCCATAATTCAAAAAACACTAAAGGTATCATTGGCAAATTATACAAGGGTTTCACCTTAATGAAGAAAAAATCAACCAACTATATAAGGGAGCGCTGGGAGAAAGACACTGATATAGCAATCCCAGAGGGTGTGTGGCTTCAAATATGGGTGACCCAGTCTATCTCTACTGACTCTTTGTTTTGGAGGGATTTCTAATCTAACTTGTTTTTTTATTACCCCCAATCAAAATTCCAAATTTAGTGTGCCTCAGCGCTCCTGCTGGTGGAAGTGTGGATCAGTCTCAGCAGACCATGCTCACATTTTCTGGTCATGCCCTTATAGTATGCCCTTTTGGAAAGAAGTGGGTCGACTGGTCTCAGAGATCCTGGGCCTGAGATTTGACTTTTCTTTTACCTCTATGTACCTTGGTCATATTCCTAAAGATCTCAATAAGAGTGATTCATACCTCTTGAAGATCATTTTGGCTGCCAGGAAAAAAAAGATTACAAAATGCTGCCTACCATCACCCTTCTGATCAGTATAATCTATAATATATATGTACATGTGCATTTTTTATTTTTCTAACTAGACCCCTAGGGGTCAATGACCCATGCCTGTGCCCTTTCTATTGGCTTATCCTTATTTTGTATATGTTGAAATCTCCAGACCTCATCTTTTCTGTGTTCACATCAAAGCAATAAATAAATAAATAATTATGTATTAAATATTTTTTTGAAGTATTTAAACAAAATCACACTTTTGTCTATTCTTTCTTTTCCATTTTCACCATGAAAGGACAGAGTAAAGACAGAAAAATGGGGAGAAAACTGTTTTCCCTTGCTGCATTTTTTCTTTCATCATTGCCACTTCATTCCTTCATGTTTGTCTTTCTTCCGATCCTCCCCTTCAATCATTTGTCATGCAGGTGAGGATTAAAGTGGTTTCTAAACAGGGTTGTAGGGTTTGCTGCTCCATGATCACTCTCCCCCCTGAGTCTTGGCAGAGGCCTGGCAGGCAGTGCATGCCCCATATGCCAGTCTACAGCCAGGCTTGGACTAATCTGGACCAGTCCGGCCTGGATAGGGAGGATCGGCCTGGCCTGGACAACACTGGTCCAGGTGGATATGGGCCATTTTTTTCCTCTGTCCAATGGTAAAAGAGCCACTGGGGGATCCTTTATGCAATAATGATTCACTGGATGACATGATATATGTGTAATTACTGGGAATGGCTCACAGAAAAAAGACACATCATATCGCACATGACAGCCGTTGGTAATTAGCCGTAATTAGGTGTTGGCTGGCATGCAGAGAAATGTATGGCATTGATTATTGTTATGACGCGGCTCCAAATGAAAAGGAAACAGATCTATACTTAATTAATGCTGCTTTGTTACTATTTCTGCTGTGTGCTCTCTGACCTGTCTGTGTCACTGCTTTTATCACATGGCATGTGGCATCTTTGTCTCTGAGACGCCCCCACAAAGAGTCAAGACAATGCTGGTATTTATATTTCACTATAAAATACATTCGTATGCAAATTTGCTTTGCCAAATACATTTTTGGATCAGGGATCATGACCTTACTCTATTGCACAACATTTGAAGCTTGCCCTAGTGCTGAGCACTATATATTAATATATATATTTTGCCTGTGCATAATGATCATAAAATGAATGGCTGTAAAATGACAATAGACTAGCTTGTAACCTGCTACAGTTCTCAAAATACATCACTGATTTGAAGGGAGGAGGTTGGTTGTAAGACCAATTATTTCTTAATTAGATTTGCTGATAAAAATAGTTGTGTGTTACAATAATTCATCTGACAGAGTTCGATATTTTCTTCAGTTTCCAGGACACCAAACCAACATGTTTTTAAAATTCAAAACTCCCTGAAGGCGTTTGCCCTCCATCACAGTTCCTTTTCAAGAGGAAATAGATGTGTATATGAGTGTGTCTACATGTAGTGATAGAAACCAGAGGGAAAGGTGATGAAAGGTCACTCCCATCTGGGCTCTCCACTGTTGTATATGTGCTGGTGTGTGCTTTGGAAAACAAAGGAGGCCAGGCAGCGATGTGGACAGCTAATCAATAGTGGACTTACTGCCTCATAACTGGCCTGGTTAGGAACTCTGTCTCCATCTCCTAGCACATGTCATCGCCACTCCCTCATCAGAGAAAGAAATAGGCAGAGGAAGGCCGGAGGGAGGGTGAGATGGAATGGAAGAAGAAAATTCTCTGGAAAATGACCAAAGGCCTGTTTTTTGCAACACACATCTCTTAATACTAACATCACAACTGCCCAAACATGGACAGCATTATATCATACTTCAACAACCTCAATGATAGGTACTCCCTGATGAAGAAGAGAGAACATTTCATCATATCATGACTCCTCGAAAAACCTGCACAAATCACAATCAGGGCCGGCCTCTGGCATAAGCTTGCTATGCTGTTGTTTCGGACCACAACTGCTTAACTTGGATTCATGTTGCTCGCTCTTCACTTTGTATGGTGTTAAGTCGACTGACTCGCTCAGGGTCTGCCAGCTTTCACGCAATGACTGTGAGACTCACGCAATTAACCCTTTCACATACTCTCACACCACACGTCCATTAATACACACATTCATATTTGTGTCTTTCCTCCTGATAGTCTGAAGAACTCACTGCTGCACGGTGCTGCTTGTCTGTCTCTCTGCTGTCTGTGTCCTGTCTGTCTCTCTGCTGTCTGTGTCCTGACTGTCTCTCTGCTGTCTCTGCTATTTTGTCTTTGTCACAGAGACAGTTGTATTGTCATTATAAGACTCGGTTTGTAAAGTTCTGTGAACATGAGAGAACATGCCTGACACAGAGAATCGTGTGCTACATGTGTGGGGAAAAAAAGGACCCGGTCTGGACTTTGTCTGCAGTATATTTATGTAAACAGCTTCATTCAGCAGCTCTTCTGGCAGCAGCACAGCGGCTCACCCTCTCCTCTGTATATGTGAGTTACTATGGTTACGGGAACGCCCTGAAACTTTAGAATGATTCTCAATAAAATCATGAATGTGGCCTGATTGTTCCTCAATGCTGAAATCTTGTATTACAACATAATAATCCCCCCACCCCTTGCTCAGACAGGACCTCTGGTCAATATCTTCATTTCTTTTTTTATCTGCCCGTGTAGTCATCAGTAATATTCAGGTAATATGTGTGACCACAGCACCTCTGACATAATAAATAAGAAAAATTAAAAAAAGAAAAATTAGTTCTCAACTCTTTCCCTCTCTTCTGTTTCTAGGCTGACCTTCTAGTTTAATAATAACTAGTTTCTTTTTTTTCCTGGACAGAATGATCGTGCATGATTCACAGTCTGTGAACTTTTTGTGTTCACTGTTACACATAATGTTTCTGTTTGTAGCTACTTGCCAACCCTCAAAGAAAGGAAGAGATTGGATGTTGATTGATTTGTTCAGCTCTATTGTGTGTGTGTGCATGTTCAGTCAGTTATTAGCGGTGTGTGCAATTTAGTGACTGCACTAAGAGTGTTTTGGGGCCACAAATGAAATCTTGTTTAGGGCCTCTGAAAGCTGAGGGCCGGCCCTGTATCCATTAGTTTAAAAAAAAAAAAAAAAAAGATAACCTGAACTTTGCTTTCAGTGTCAGGTGCAGATCATCACAGGTCACACCAGATCACCTCCTTATAATGTTTTGTCTGCAAAGAGGAGACTCTACACAGCTGAAACATGTTAGCATGGAAATGACTGTGAAAAGGTGATTAGGTCAGGAATGGGAGGGCGCTCGTCAAAAAGGCTAATAATTTTACTTTATCATAACCAGTGTTACCTCTTACAAATACATGTTGGACCTTTCTGTTCATCTGACCAATGTCTTGCACCATCTGACTTCTTCTAATGACGTCACTGTGTTGCCAGATCGTAGTGATGGCTTGGCTTGGCTCTGTTTTCATCACACTTTGGATCTTGTTCTTGTAGTTTCGGCAAAGTTGTAATAATCCAAAGTCATAAATACATAAAAAACTGACCTTAATGAACTCATGATTTTTTATTTTATGATGTATCTTGTTGCTCCACTCAAAGTTTTAAATTCCAGTTGATGTATCTACATATCATAAGTTTTGCATTTTGTTTTGACTTCTTGGAATAAAACATTGTCAGTGATCTGGATGGCAAAACGTTTCTTCCCTAACATATTGCAAAGTTGTGGCATATTAACATAATTAAAATTGTGTGTGTACAAGTGTAGCACAAGGAATCCCAGATAAGACTTCTTGTCATTCTCAGCTCTTGTTTTAAAGTAAATACATTTAAAGAATTTAGGCAAAATAAATAAATAAAACTAAAGAGAGGAGAGATAGCCTGCCAGCTCTTAACAGCCCTGTGGCAGGGATTTGTGAATGAGCTCTGCCCTCTTGCTGCCCCCTTGCCCCCTATGGTCTTTCTCATCCTACCTCATCCCCGCTTCAATCTATCACTTTGCCAGCCCAGATGGAACACAGGGGACTGCTGGCTAATCCCTCATATGCTTCTCCTAACTCTCAAAGCTTCCGCAAACCTGTAGTATGCCTCACCATTGAAATCATAGACAAAAATCATTTTAAAAAATCATTTATTTTTGCATATGAATGGGTTCATCCAAGGTTAAACAAATAATGTGCACATAACAGAGTTCAAACAAGTTTAAGTGTTGAATAGTACATGTTAGAGAAAATCCTTTCGAAAAGTCATATTCTGATTGCTCTGTTCTCAAATGAGCAAATACAGTCAACTAATTCAGACAAAATGGTTGGAAAAGGTTGGAAGTAACCGACTACTACACTACCTCGCAAGTAAGGGAATGCTTCAAGGCAAGATACAAGGAGGGGATAGCATCACATGAGAGGGAGTGCTGTTGTACTGAATGTCAGCTCAGCTGTGACAGACATTCATTTCTATGTACAATTCCTGCACCTAAAAAATACACAAACAACTGATGCTGTCATTTTGTCCTTTTTCTGTGTCAGTTCTTCAAGCTTCACATGACTGTGGTAATTGCACAGTATTTTACCACTCAACAGCATGTTCTTCTTTCAAAAGCACTTTTTACTATTAATGATTGTGTTGTCTCAGTGAGGTACTGACAGTGTTTTGGGCACAGGACATAAGACATGGGGGGAAATTCCTCCACAGGCCAACTGCTGTTTTCCCATTATGCCCCCAGCTGGGAGCCTCCCACTTGCCCACCATGCTCTCAGATCCATGTCCTGCCGCGCTAGTACTAGCTAATAGGGGGGCTGTTATGGGATGTAATTGACTTCATCAATTAAGAGACAGACGCCACACATCTGCCAGTTATGGAGATGTCTTAGTGTGTGTGTATGTGTGTGTGTGTGTGTGTGTGTGTGTGTGTGTCTGTGTGTGTGTGTTTTTTACTTACACAAATAGAAATTTGAACTCTTTGGTCTAAAAAAAACAAAACTGAACAAAGTGTCAGTGTATTGGTGTATTCACCAGTAAATGAGTAACTTGTCTCTCTGTCTTCCCTCCCTCGGGCAGAGTGGTAATAGCACCATGCCAACTTGAATTGCCCAGCTGATGAATTACTTGGTGATTATTGTATTGTGCACAAATATTTTAACATTCATCTCAAGCACAATACGTGGCACAAGGCACTGTCAGTCGGCAACAAAGAAGTCCAGTAATAACTGTAACAGCTGCTCTTACATGGCGTAGCATTGGCATCCAAGATGGCTGCCATAGCTTGGGGAAACAGGAAGTGGGAGGGTGGGAGTGTGGGTATACAGTACAGAAGACAACAGCTGGCTGACAGTCACAAATGAGTAAACAAAGGCTGCGCGACTCAGCCATTTATTATGGTATAAGTAGGCATTGTTGTTATTGTCGGCGGCAGAGAAAAGAGGATGTGTGTGTGTGTGTGTGTGAACCACTTCAGCTCGAAGTAGACTTTAAAATCAATTATCGAGCATTCCCTGCTGTGACAAACGCCTCTGCAGTGTGTGCACCCTGACACACATGAAAGTCACATACACACACAGTGTCTCCCACACATGACAGTGAATGGGTTAGGAAGAGGAAATACTTCACAGAAGTTGAGCCCTCCACTGATTTCTTCTCTTTTCTGTCTTGTTAAATGTGATGGCTGCAATAGTTTGTATTTTATGTGGAAGTGGAGAAGCATTATGAGTTGAAAGCTGGGGCAACTCACCGAGTGCTTACAGAGCAAACACTGCACTCAGCTTTTAACAACTAAAGGGAGAAAAAAGTACAGCAGGACTGTGCACCTGAGCACAGCTGGCTCATAGACCAATACTGGGAGCATGGAACACCCTGTGGGTGTGTGTTGTATGCATGTAGAAGAGATAGGTGGTGCTTATGTCAACTCCTGTGTATGTTAAAACTCTTTAATAACCTCCAGAGCATCATTGCATACGGTTGTGCATGTTACGTACAGGTGTCCATGTCCAATTTCCATTTATACTTTATGTGTGTGGCACAGCGTGGGGTCATTGAAGTCTGCCCTATTACGATCACTGAATAAATACAGTATGGTAATGGAGTACTGTAACTGATTACTTCACACAGGATAATATAATGAATATTGCCAGCTTGAGAAGACAGCACATGAGGTTTTGCAGGTGTGTGTGAGGATCCCTGGCATCGATGCACAGTGGATGTGGGCTGGCTAACAGTTTGGGTTTGGAGGTCAGAGGGCTGCAGAGCTGCATGCACACAGCTGGATAATAAGGGATTTTCCACTCTGCTGTGAGATAATTCCAACAGAACCTTAATCCTCACACACTGCAACACACTTGTTTCATATGGAAACATATTGTATTATGTACACACTTGAGCCAGGAAAACGTCTCTATTACTCAAGTGAGAGTGAATTAGGAGTAGCAGGTCAGGCTTCTTCCTCGGAAGAGCAACAGAAAACAATCCACATCTGCTTCTGAAGGGTCTGGACTCCCATCTCATATTCACCACCATCCTTCTGCCTTAACTCTTGCTTACCTCTCACTCTCTCACCACCGCCACATATCAACTCATGTCGACTGCTATCTCCTCACTCTGTCAGTATCCCTTCCTCTTCTGCAAACACTCCTGACATCCACCTAGCTGCAGTATATTCTATTCTCTCTCTTCTGCTCATAGTTCAGGGCTGTTCCCTTTCTCCTCCCTGCTTCCAAACCCCACTCTCTTTCCAACAAAGTGAGTCATGGTCTTTGTTCTTGCAGTTCTGGGCTTTCAGGCGGACTTCCATTCAACAGCCATAATCCTAATGCCACACTAAGAAGGTGTTCTTTGGAGAGGACTCAGCTTTGAGAAAGAGTCATTCATTAGGCAGCGGCAGGGTCTGCATTTGGACTGATGAGCCCATATTCCCTTGCTGGCACAGGGATTAGAGAAGCTTGGTAAATTTGTCCTGGTGACATCAAGACAACATCCTTTGTGGGATGGCACGGAAAATTGATTTAGGAAATGCACAGCGGTGCTCCCAGAGGCACATTGCTGACAAATAGCTAGATTCTGCATGAATGCACAGGAGGAGAGATGGGAGAAATAAGAGGTGTGGAGATCAGCATACTGTAGCATCAGTAAGGGAAAGGAATCAAAGACAATAGAAAGATTGAAAAGAACACAAAAGCAAAATGTAAAGATTTCTCTAAAAGTAATACTGTGGTCCAGTGTGTGAGAGATGTTTGCACTGGAGGCGATCTGACTACTGAGGTGCTACAGCCTCAGGCAAAGACCTAGGGAGGCTCCAGCACAGGCCAGGCCTCCAACCTCCTCTTCCTCAAAGCCATTCAACATGACATCAACTGCAGCAGTTCCTGCCCAAAGCCAGAATCAATGGTGCCAGATTTCAGCAGCAGCGGTGTTAAGCTATGCGCTGTTTATCAAGCAGACCTTCAAACAAATTTGCAGGTTTGCCCCGGAGGAACCAAATGATGGAGATGAGCTCACCCCACCGTAGCTGGGTGTGATTCAAATCACTGGTTCAATTGGTTCACTTTTACTACATGCAGAGATGTTTGTTCTCACTGTGGAAGAAGCTAAATGCTGAATTCTGGTCGCCACAGTTAAACTTACTTTACCAGCCATCTCCAGTTCAAGTTCAAGCACAAGTTCTTTCTTGTCATGAGTCCAACTCTTATCTGTTTTTTTTTTCTTAATATAGATCCATCTGAAAACCTCTGCACCCTCCACTCACTTAGTCCCACAAGCTGTCGGCGCTACAGTGAGAGAAAAAAAGAATACAAGTAAAAAAATAAAAAGCACTGGCTACAGGATTTTTGAGGTACAACTTAAAGTCTGCTGACGAGGAGCTTCCAACCAAACCTGCCCTGAAAATGCTGCTTGGTGTTTTTGGAGACAGAGGCACGGGAAGAAGCTTATTCAAATTCAAAGACTTGCTGTTGCCAGGGTTCAACAAAGTATCGCCTCCCAGCTAATTTTGGACTCCAGAGCTATTTGTTCCATGCTGTCTCAGTTGGACTGTTTTAGCATTCTCCACATTAACGGACCCATCGTAAATCATGCGATATAACAAATGGACTTATCCTCTGCAGATAGTGCTGCTCCTTCCGACGCCCAGAACAAGAAAAGCAAAGGTCAAATGATTAGCCTTGCTATGCCTGTGCGCCTTTAATGATTGTGCCGAACCTTTGTGTTGGGTGCGTGCCTCCTCAGCACATGTAGCGCTTGTTAAATACAGAACAGAAAGATAAATTAATGAAGGCTTCCTCCTGCTGCTTCTTTGGCCTCTGCATAACCTAGTAGTGATGACTGAGCAGAAATGAGGCCTCACTGTAGCTGCACAGTAACACTGTGTGTTAAATTACATACAGTTATGCCAAAGTCACTTAGCAGCCACACTGTAATTAACGCAGCACTGTGCGTTTGAACAACAAAAAAAAATTGAAATGTTAATACTAGCTTTAAATAATTAACACACAGTGACAGATGGCTTTGACTCACGTTAGTCACTGCAGCACAAAACACATTTGTTATCACATTTCTTTTTAATACTCTTTATTTGATAGTTATAATCTATTTACATAACCGATGCTTTGCTGCTGCATATGGTGAATTTCTGAGTACCTTAAAGCAACACTGCATAGCGATATTTGTGATTTAGCACTCCCAGCTTCAAAGTGTAATGCCACTGTGGTAAATATGGACAGCTGTACACGTGGACAGCTGTGCATTTCTTCTGATTACATAACTCATGATGACTATGATCAAAAACTAGTGAGTCAAGTTTGCAACTTTGCTAACAGCCAAACATCAACAAGGTCACCAACAGCAGACACAGCAGCAGCTAATATTACTGACTAGTCCAGCAGCAGTCAGCCCAGCTCGGCGTCTGTCTTTCAGCCTTTTATTTCACCAAGCTCTCACCAACCACTAAAAGTCTTTACTCTTGTCCTCTGTCATTATCTCCAAAGAGGTTGCTGAGCCCAGTTACATTGCCCGCTCGCCCGGCTCTGGTTCTGGCATGACACAGGCTACGTTCCCTGTCAGCATTTCCCCACGTAACATGAACACTCCCCCGGTGCTCTGAGGTCGCAGTCCAGGCAGCCCATTTACCAACCAGGGTCTGCAGTTCTGAATTTACTGATTCTCTGTTCATTAAAATGGCCGTGGTCAATACGAATGAAGTCAAACTTTATTCCTGTAGCTCTTAATAAATATGAGTATATATAAGTGTGAATGGCCACATACTAATCCTGAATACATTAATATGTATCCATATAAGACATGGATTTACAAAACTGGCATAACTAAAAGACTAAAAATTGACTGAATAGTCAGTATTATACCTAAATTTAAGCCTCAGTCTTTGGTCTAATTGGTTGAGTTAGCTGTTGGTCTAAAGCTGACATGGGTCACCAAGAGGCCTAGAATTCATATTGGATATGGGACTGAAATTATTTTTTACAAAATATATTCAAATTACACAAATTGTATTTTGGTGAGTTGAGTCTGGGAGATCTCTTCACAGCATATGTGTCATCACATGAAGCGGGTTTCAAGAGTGTCTGCAGCTCAGGGAAGCACCAAGCCACTTCACAACAAGTCAATGTTATCGCACATCACTTTCTACACCCCAACACAGAAAGCAGCTCTTCATTGTTGACCATGCCACTGCCACCACACCAGTCCAATAGAATAATGCAGGTAGAAGAGAAAAACACTGAAGCAAACTGTTATGACTTCTCATCATCTGAATCCTCGTATACTCTATTCTCTTCACTGTGGCCTCCATGCTCAACATCACAGCCATTTACTCTGTTTCGATCCCTAGCTTATTGCCAATTATTAGCACAGCTATTGGATGCAAAGCACAGAGTCATCGAAAAATACAGTGCAAACAGACATTTAGCATGTCATCACAAGCATGGGTGGAGCTTCCCAAAATAGGAATAGTGAGAGGTGTAGAGAGGATACCAAAATTGTTCAGCTAGCAGAATGTAAATGGAGAATACTCTACATACAGGTAACAAATACCAGAAAAAAACAATGTATTTTTTTTCTTTCCTTGGTGTTTTATAAAGTCAGGAGGTTTTAAATAATGAAATGTAACGGTTGGGAGAGGATTTCTGATGCTGCAGAACCAAACATGGAAGTGGAAAGCCACAGAAAATGAGATTTGCTCTCACTGTGTCCTTTGTGAATTCAAAGGTTCATGGACGAATAAGGAAGACCCGTGTGATATAAACTGTAGAAGGAGCTCCGCATGGCATCAAATCAAATGAATGATAAACTACTTTTCGTTTGTATCTCCTAGGAATAGACACACACACATTATGTGATTATATGAACTGACAGTCATTGAAAGCCAAATACAGTATGTGTTATGACATAAACACACATGATGCTGCTGTGACTTTTAAACACGACGGTTTCTTTCCTGTTGCAGCACACATCTCAATTATACACATATATACAATAACACCTACCCAGTGCTTTGTCGAGGGTGTTGTCAAGTGGCAATTAAAAGCAAGAACTGCAGTTTTAGTTACTGTACAGTTCTGGGATCGTACTAAAGTAAAAGTACTGTTTTAACCCTAACCCTTTTATTTAAAAGCAGTATTATAAAAATGTACTTTAAGAAAAAAAGTTACAGTTAAAACAGTTAAAATAAGTCAGTTAGAATGTACTTAGAAAATGTGAAATTATTGGGGGGATGAGAAATGGTGGTATATGACACCCAGATTCTGCCGCAAATGTGTAACTGAGCATCATTGCATAATAAGAAATATACAGTATAACATAAAAAAAAGTATAGTCTCAATAGAATTAACCAGAAAAGAGACAAAACTCAGATAACAAATGACCAACAATAAATACAGAGAGCTATGGACACTAAAGGTACAACCAGCGCCACTTTAACAACAAAATAAAACATCACCAAGGCAGCAAGCACACACATGAATAAACAATATAAACTCCACAGCAGCGGCAGCCACAAACACACTTAAAGCAGAGAGAGCTGTACAATGTCTTCACACTGCATGGAGCACACACAGTGCCATGTTGCTAGGCAGCGAAGAAAAAAAAATTACACACACAAAACAACTTTTTCACAGTGATGAGACTAAACACATTTAGTTACTTTTGTCATTGCCATAGTATAATTAGTGAACAGAGCTCCGGGGTCTGAGAAGTGAAGCTGACGTGGAACTGTCTTAAACTTGAATTATTTCAAATGGCCAGCAGGGGTGGACGCTATCGGCTGATACAAGCGATTGTATTGAGGTTGTGTTGTACTGATGTATGTCACCATACTGTGTGGTCACTGTATTACAGGGTGTTAAGTCCACTTGTAAACAAATACAATGTTGTCATCAATCAGTTTTTGTGATTGAGGACTTAAAAGTATTCATCCCGATCACATAATTTCTACTGAATACCGTCCGATAACGATTGGCCATAAATCAATCAGGGCATCCTGATCCATAATATCAAACTTGAGGCCTCAAACCAATGGGTCAATGGGTCATTTTTCTCACTAAACTGCTTCAGTCCAATTATAGCGGCAAAATCTCTTTGTATTCTTCATATTATTATTATCTCACTGAACAAGACATTCATTCTCATACTCAATTCATTTTAGGACATCAGGGACTGTGGGAATAAACTTAATGATGATGCTGAACTGACAGTGTGGAAGACAAACACACAGTGTTTTTTTTACGGTGGCCCTGAAGTGCAAATCACAACGGCAAATCAGAAAACACAACAACGAATCAGAAAACACAACAGCAAATCAGATGGATGGAAATGGAGACCTGAAAATAATTACAGTAATTACAGTAATGTTAGGTGACTTAGTGCACAGTGACGTGAATTTACATTGTGTACTAACATAATAACATTAGGGTTTCTCATCGTTTTCATGTGTGTTATCTAATGTCAGTGCATGTAACGTTAGACTGCTCTCGTTTCCTGAGCAGAATCCAGAGGAAAATACACCGGTAACGGGACACGGGACGTCTCTTATATGCAACAGCAGCTTGTAGCTATGACAGGGAATATATGTAGTCAGATCTGAGTTTACGTGTGTCAGTAACGGCGCACATGAGAGACACCTGTCTGGGTGTGAACACCTGCCGGGTGCGCCGTGTTGCCGGTGATACCATGACATGCCCCCACAGTCCTGGAGCTGAGAGTACTGCCCATTTCTACCTGATTTTGACACCTAATTTAATAAACGTATCGTTATTTTTAATCATTCAAATCAACACTTTGTCCTTTAGTCTGACAAACTCAAAACACATTTATTTTGACTTTACATGGACTTTACAGTTTTTTCCAGTTGCTAACACACTGAAATGACATGGATAGCACAAATATTTAAACTGACACACAGGGAGCCAAACCTCATCTCAAATCTCCAAAACTTTAAACACATCTGCTTTACACACATTTTGCAATTCGAAATGGCACTTTTTAAGTGTACTGAACGTGGTTCTCTGCATAAGACACAACAATCTGACATAAAGTCACATGTTTGTAATTTCAAAACACTGTTGTGTTTTCTGATTTGTTGTTGTGTGTTCTGATTTGCCATTGTCATTTCTGATTTGCCGTTGTGTTTTTGATTTGTTGTTGTATTTTCTGTTTTGCTGTTGTGTTTTCTGATTTGTTGTTGTGTTTTCTGATTTGCTGTTGTGTTTTCTGATTTGCTGTTGTGTTTTCTGATTTGCTGTTGTGTTTTCTGATTTGCTGTTGTGTTTTCTGATTTGCTGTTGTGTTTTCTGATTTGTTGTTGTGTTTTCTGATTTACCGTTCATTTGTACTTCAGGGCCACCGTACTTTTTACCACAGGTAGACGTGCAAGAGGAACCAATATATATATACTATAGACAATACAATATACAGTATATCGTATATTTAGTGTAAAATTCAACTCTGATTAGAAAAACTAAGAACATTGTACACAAACACACATCTGTCTCCTCTTGTCTCAACTTTTACTTTACATAGAAGTTATATTGTAATTAATTACTTTTCCATTAAATGAAATATTTAGTTATGTTATGCACTAGAGCTGTCACTATCAGATTTTTTACTACACAATTATTGATACAATGAGTGTGGAATATTGCCCACAGCAGAGAATAGTATGATTTGGTGCTAGAAAGAAGGCACTGACAAAAATCAAACAAGTCTCTGTGTATAATGTGCATATAATTTTAGGAAGCATCTGCACAGCATGAACAAGAAAAACTGAAGATAATCAGGCAGAATGATGCTGAATTTGCCAACTATAGGAAGATGATCACACTTCAAATGCAAACTAGTTGCAGCGTGCATTTTGTGTCTATTCATTCAAATCATTAAGTACAGTGTTAAGAGAAGACATGAAAATATACAGGAAGAGATTTAAAGAGTTTTGACCCAGGCCACAACAGCTGTTTACTGCCAGCCTTTACCGCTCCATGTAGGAGGCAGTGTGTTCTGCTGCACTGCCCTCATATTAAAGCCCCGGTCATTAAACAGCACTCTGCCAAAACATTAGCAACTGCTCAGGAATTAATTGAATAAGCTTGTTCAGCACATGCTGTTATGTAGCACAAATACCACACAAACTCACAAAACTATGGAGGTGTCAAATGGTTTAGCCAGCTAACGTCAGAGGACCAACAGCGCCTATTTAAGTCTAAGATCTGACAAAACCTCTGCACGCATGCCAACAATTCACCACACTGTCCACCCACAGTGGAGTGACAGGTATCATGTTGTGGTGGTCGTTTCATATAGATGTTACACACAAATTAAATTGGCACATATTCCACACGGGTACAATTATGATGAAGGCACATGCACGTAACATTAGCTACACCTGATGGAGTGCCACACCTACCTTAATATGTCATCTCATGCACAAATATTCCGCACACTACACCTGTGTGCATATAAATACGTGTTTTTAAGTGCAGTGTTTTCTGTTGGTGGGCTGCAGTAATAAAGGCCTACACACCAACATATCTTCTTTCTACTGACAAAACCTCCTCCTACGCACACAGTCTCAGTTAAACATGGCAATGATTTGAACTGATGATGAACTTTTTTATTCTCAATTAGACAGATTGTTTGGAGAAAAATAATTACTCTGTTACATTTGGATACCTTAAATGCGCTGCTTCTGTTTCTTATTTAATGCCTTGATGCACATTACTTTTAGAGGCTGGCAGTCTGCTGATCCCAGATCTGCTGACTCTGCATCACACTGCAACCACACCCCTCATTACTCTGTAACAGAATAAACAGCTCAAGCTACAGCGGGCTACTCAGATGAGATAAAAACATCCTGAGTATAGTTTGAAAGTATTTATAGCAGGTGATAGTAACAGACTACAGCGCAGAGCTGTTCTGGTTGTGAACGCTGGTCTGAGGTCAGTAGATTAGAGGACTGTGCTGACTATCTGACCTTATAAGTTTACCACTACTACTACACTACACACAAATCTATGACTACGCCTGCTTTCTGTAGACTGTAATATTTGCGTGAAACTATTCAAGCAAACACCATAGTGTGTGTCTATATGAACCATTTAACAGATTGTGCTCATTCATGTAGCCTGATGTAGAAAAAAAAAATATATATATATATATATATTTGATGTGGCCATAAATGATATAACACATGCAAGTGAACACACCTGTAATGAAGAGGCAATTCATGATGAAATGTCACATCATTATCTCCAAAGCAGCCTAAATATGTAAGATTAGAGAGTGTTATCTGATTTTCTGATTTGACTGGAGTGCAAACCTGATCTGTGGGTGTATCTGATGGGAACTGTTAATTGGCTGTAACAAATTAACGGTACTTATAATTGACCACATTTAAGTTTTACTTTGCTTAATTTGATATTGCACAAACATAGAGTACTGTATAACATAGTATGGAGGATAGCTGAAAGATACTGTGCAGCTTTAGGCTAGATGTCACCGCACGTCCACTCTGCTCAAGTGTTCTTTAGAAAGACAGATCCCTCCCAGACATAGAGCTGATCGTGACCTTTGACCTTCTTGTGGAGAGAAAAGACAACAATCACCAGAATGACATCATGTTTAATAACTGCATCAAGCACACAATAAATAATACATAGCTACAGTTTCCCCCACATACCTGCCTGTAGTGTCTCTACAGCGGCTCTGGTTATTATTTCCTTGTTTGTTAGCTGCTGCAGTTGGTGTGAGCAGAGCTTCACCCTGATTAACAATCAAGGCAGAGCTGCTTATTTTCACACTTCTGTTTGATTCATGATCTGCAGGCTGTGAGTCAGTGCAGGGTCACAAAGTCTTTTCATGAGTTATGAGAGTATTTAGTAAGTACTAGAGAGCCATTAGTGCTGGCTAATCACCACAGGTGTGTGTATGATTCTGCCCTGTGGGGGAGGTTAATTGCAAGTAGGCCTTGGATTCCGGCAGGGGTCCCAATGAGTGGAGGGGAGGAGACAGGAAGCGGTAGACAGGGGGTCAAAGGTCAGAGACCTGCTCAGGGCAACTTCTACTGTAAGCCATTTTCAGAATCAGGATCAAAGGACACACACACACACACACACACACACACACACACGGTGTAGCACATAGTGTGAAGTTAGTGGGACCAACCACAGATCAACTGGGAATTACAAACGGCCCTGGGCCAATGACTTTATCATGATGGATGTAAAATAGACTAGGCTGGCTAGCAGGGGCACATATTGGTACGATGGCTCTGGTTACACTCACTGTCCACAGCATGAGTAATTAGTATAAATTACTGTTATTATAACATTAAATAAAAAGTACAACATTAATATCATAGTATAATGTTAATTAATCTGAATGTCAGTGTATTCATTATAGGGCGACACGACACCCTTTCTGTGCAGAGTTTTCCGTGTCTGTGTGGGTTCTCTCCGGGTACTCCGGCTTCCTCCCACAGTCCAAAGACATGAACCTTAACAGGTTAACTGGTGACTCTAAATTGTCCATAGGTGTGAATGTGAGCATGAATAAGTGTTTGTCTCTATGTGTCCTGTGATGAGTTGGCGATCTGTCCAGGGTGAACCCTTCCTCTTGCCCAATGTCAGCTGGGACAGGCTCCAGCCCCCTGCCACCCTGATAAGGAAAACCGGATATGGAAAATGATTTGGATGGATATTCATTAGAATTTCTAATGATGATAACCACTAGTATAATATTAATTCCATTGTGGCAATCCATCCATCCATTCCAGCTGACTTTGGGCAAGCGGCAGAGTAGATGCTGGACAAGTCACCAGCATATCACAGGGCACATAGAGACAAACAAGCATTCACCATTTAACCAATTAAGTACATGTCTTAGGCAGGTTAAGAAACACAACCAATCATGGATTTTTGAAGGCAGAAATAATAACAATAATTTGCAGCAGGAAAAAAGCGGACAGCCGATAATTGTCCGATTGTTATTGATGGCGGCTCCACAGAGAAATTCAGTTAGAGGACAGAGTTGGAGAATAATGCGAATCTGTCGAACCTGCAGTGTGGATAGAAAAGGCTCATTCTAAGATAACAAAATATATATATATTTTTTCAGATGATTATACACTAATGAAAACTGTGTTAGGAATATTATATTCCATTTCTGCCAAATTTAGTAAAATACGGCTTCTGAATCTGACACACTGGACCTTTAAGTGTGCAAAGACTTTAACAAAAAAAAAAAAAGCACTGCATTTCAAAATGTACCCATTTTCCATATGTTATTTATTCATGGTAGTATTGACACATATTATTCCAGCCCTGGTCTAAGTGATGCTGTAGCATGTTTGCACTGATTCCTTCATGTAGATTGTAAAGCCCTCCGAGGCAAATGTATTTTGTGACTTTGGGCTATACAAATAAAATTTGATTTGATTTGATTTGATTTGAAACTGTGAATAAGAGACACAATAAACATGATACACATACAGCTACTTGCTGAACCCTGTCTGCCCTGTTGTGGAGATTATAATGAAGCTACTTCTTCACTATAACCATAATCACTAATCAATGTTTTTCAGTCAAGCTTATGTTGTGACACTGCTGCTTGGTGGATATGCTGCTGTTTTACTCACTGAATGATCAGAGCCTGTACCATATCTCTCATTTCTGTGGACATACAGTATGTATTATAGAAAATGTAGGTTTTTGTGTAACAAAAGCAGCTGAAAGCAGCTTCAGACAGTGTGCTGCTGAACTGGTGGTTGACATAAAAAGGTTCAGCCAGACAAGAATCCGAAAGCAACCTCTAAAATATTCACATGACCTGCTTTGTTTTCCGTCTTCCTCCCCGAGGCAAGCTATGTCCTTTCACTCTCTCTTTCTTTTGCTTTCTTCATCACCTCTTTCTTCGCTCTTGACCTGCTTTTGAGCTTGTGGTTAACACAGAGGCCTCAGTCCATATCACATCTACAGGGGATTTTGTGGCACATTCTCTGGTTTGGATTGAAGTCCATCGCATTTATGGCCGACATTAAAATGTATTTCAGATTTGAAATGCAAATTTGAAAGTGAAATTTCCCTCTCCCTTTTAGACTGACACACATAAAGTTTCTAATGAAAGGCACGGACAAGTTGCATTATGTGTAGCATTTTAGCGACTTTTAGGGACTAAAAGTCTTTACTGTTTCTAATGACCTGATTCACAAACTTTTGTAATGAACCCCTCCTTCCATCCCCTATATTATTAATGTCGACAGTTAGTGTATGGGAAAATGTTTGGTTTTCTTCCATGGATTGTCTTTGCTGTGGCAGTCCGCAAAATGCTACAATGGATTATTATTGTGCAGTGCAGTGGGATGTTCCAGTGTATATTTGGAATGAGAATCTTTTACTCTGTGCTGTATCTATTTTGTCCTCTCTCTGTCATCCTGTTCTATCTCCTGTCCCCAAAGGTGAGCATTTACCACAGTCTCGACACCACTGTGAGGCATAGTAACAACAGGTGAGCAGTGTGACACGTTCCCTCTATTTTTGTCTTTCTTTCCCCCCTACATTTCCTATTCTTGGTCAGTGGACCATGTATCTGCCCACTGGGGGTAAAACCTCTAAAGTCACTTTTCCAGGACAGAATAAAGCATGTCACATCAAATCACACTGTAAATCAGACTGAATATATACAGTAGACCCTGTGGGAGAGTCAGAAGACAAAACACCAACACCTGTCCATTTCAATCCCACTCCAACTAAAAGCTATCTGACACTGCTTCATTGTGAGGGAAGGCTGAGTATTTTATGATATATGCGTCTCAGCATCCGAAGCACATTCTGAGTGTGTGAGGAGCAGACATACACAGAAATAGACAGAGCAGGAATATACCTTTTACACCATTGTAAATACTATAGTACATACTCTGAAAAGGCTGCTGTATGATTGTGTGTCCACTTTGTGCAGCTTTGGCATTCTCTTGGCTTTAATGTGGTGCTGAAGTATCAGCTGGTGGTTCAGCACCTCCATTATATTATTGTTGAAGAACACACATTAATTATTCACTTTTGAACTCACATTTTGAGTTCTGTAATTATTTGCATTGTCTGCATGGGAGCTTCTGCTTCCTGGACTGATATTCTTTGTCTGTCATGACCCCGTGATAGACTCAACACCTGTCCGTGTCTTCCTTCCCTGTACCTAAAAGCATACTGGAATAGGCTGCAGTCGCATGCTAATCACTGTTGCAGAGCCTCCTGTCCCAGGCTATGCAGAAACTATGCCAGCATTCCCATGGTAAATCAGACACTCTTAACATCCCTGCAGTGCTACTAAGAGGCTAGGGGAAGCCCCACAATTATCACTGAAGAAAGAAGTCTCAGGCAAATACATTCTCTTCTTTACTGAGGACTAAGTAGCCATGTCCAGAGGCTGCATATGTGCAGAACATACTGAGACTAAGGTTTAAGAAGTGGATTAAATGTAATTCCCGCCATATTCTGTAAATAGAGCCCCCTAAACAAACCTTACTAGCCCTTTAAGTTACAATAATTTAAGTAAAGGTAGATTTTGGAACTCTATTAAGTTAAATGAGTTGATAACAGGGTTCTTTTGCAGGTGACCTGTCTTCCATTTCAAAATGACTAAAAACTGTGCGCTGACTTTGCCTCTAAAGCCATTTGAGCCCTTGCCTCCCCTCCCTGGTCCCTGCAGTCTCTTGCAGCATGACTGACTGGCTGACAGAGAAAGTGCTGATTATAGGTTATCTTCTCCAGCGAGGGTGATTAGTGGAGGTGCAGAGCAGCCCAAGAGCTAGGCTTGTCAGGGACCCTCTGAGGAGGATCAAGGGGGGCTACAGAGCTCTACTACCAGCACCACCGATCTCCAACCACCCCCGGGCACAAAGTGGATCAACCCCCCATCACCCCTCCATCTACTAAAAAAGTACCATAGAGAAAGGGTAGACAGGAGAGTGAGGAAGGCACTTTTCAGTTGGGACTCAATGAAACAATGATTGGTGTTATTTTCATAGTAAAACCAAAAACAGAAATTTGCCAAAAATTTGACATTAAAAAAAAATGTAAAAAATGCAAGTCCCTTGTAGTTTCATGGAAAACAAGTCTCTAATAACGTCATGCACAGTCAACTCACAATATGAAGTGAAACAAACAATTTTATTAGAAACATTAATTTTTACACCAATGCAAAGAACAGGTCTCAGATATGTTCAGATATGTTCTGAATTAAATCATAAAGGATATATTTAAATGGCTGAAAAATAAGTTCAAACCTTACCTACTGTACTTTCCCACTTCTGTAAACCAGGTCTATATTTTAACCACAGATCCGGCAGATCTGATGCTTGCCTCATCTGAGGGCTCAGGTAAAAATAATCAGGTGATTTAATAATGTGATTTGTAGATGTGTCAGTAAAGAGGATATTCCATTTTTGGAAGCGATTATGTAAGAACTCTTCTGCGTTTTTAGCTTTTGATTACTTTGACTTTTGTTCCCCTCAGAGATCCAGGACTCAGTGTAGGCTCCGTGCCTTTATAGTAAGAATACACTCGGCTTGGCGGTGATACTAAACCCTGACATACTGCTGTTCTAAGTGAATGCATTCATACCAGAAAACAGCATATGCGCATACTGTGCCGGGTTTGTCCAGGCAACTTTTTCTGGCTTCATTGTTAATCAGGGCAAGGAGAGTTCCTCTGAATTTCCACCCACAATTCTAACTTTTCCAGTGACTCAGTCTAGTGTTGTATCCATTGACTGATGGGTGTTTCCACTAGTTGAAGAAAGAACCAAGCCAATCAGAGCTTTGTAGGTAGGAATGGGAAAGTCAGCTCCGTGTTCACGAGCCAAAATCTATTTCAAACAACTGCAACTCTTTTTCTTTGTGGTCAGCAGTGAAAATAATAGAGTTGTTTGTTTTTCTCACTCCATCAACCAACAAATTAGTTTTACATAATCAACTAATTTCTTCGATCAACATGACACTGCTCCTTGCAACTGCTACCACAGCTTTCCAAAGAAAAAGGCTAACAATAACAGCATGTCAGACTGAACAATGCAGCTAAAACAAAAAGGCAGTTCAGTCAGACAATCAGGCCAAATCAGCGTACATATTAGGAATCTTCGTGTTAATAATACACATAGATATCAGTGGGCATTTTTTCCTGCTTACTGGGAAAGTACTGAAGTTTCTAACACGATTATAAACTCAGTTTATATTGTACATTACATTGTAGATTCAATTATGAATATTACCCATTTTGTTAAAAGCGCCAAAAAAAACAAACAAAAAAAAAACAGTGATGCAATGATGATAACAGTGTTTATCCAATGCAGGAAGAGAAAGTGACATGTGATGTGACAGATGATGAGAAGTGAAGATGGGAAAGTAGAGTATGAGAGAAGTAAAGACATACAGTTCAAATGAGAGGAGGGATTTTTCTATGCTGAGATGGACAGTGTCCTTTCAAACAACAGAGAGAGTCATAAAAGCAGCTTGCCTGCCTCTAAAAGCATGAGTGTCGTTAAATCAATAATTCATTTACTTTAATGAGATAAGTACTCGCAAAACTAATTGCACACCGCCCCATTTAGCCCAGCCAGTCAGGGCCTTAATGCAAAATATCTCATTGCTATTGTAGCTGCAGGACAAAAAGAGAATGAGAAGAGAGACAGACGAATGGAGATGGAGGGATTGAAGAAGTAACAAAAAAAAAGTGGTGTGAAGGGAAGAGAAATCAAAGAGCAGAAAAAACAGAAAGCAGGGCAGAGAGAGTGGAAGAGGAGAAGGAGGAGATAGAGGGAAAGAACAATAAGCTAAAGGCAGCAGTATACAGGAGAAGTCTTTTCTTCTTCCACAGCCACACACATGCAGCTGCAGCTGGAAGCCAGCTAAGGTGTGTTGATTTGACTGGACCTGAACACATCGTTGTGAAGCTAGCACTAATAGGACAGTGGACTTCCTGTGATTTCATACAATAACATGCCATCTCCACGGGTGAGTTGGATCAGACTGTTAACAGCTAGCTAGGTATTAGCTAACATTACGAGAAGACATAATCATCTGAACTCTTAACACCTGCAGCCCTGTAGCCCCAAAACATACAAGAAATAGTTGTCTCTCTGTGAGGTAGTCACAGAGAGAGAGAGACAGCACCGCACTCCTTGTCCCGATGAGAGTAAGCCCCGTGTAGCAGATAGAGGATGGCATCCTAAAGCCTAATTTCCACCGGGGAGGTAAGCGCTGCGTAACGGCTGCGCCATGGTCACTGGAGCTGATCGCTCAATCCGTAGCACTTCTATTTTTGACGGAGCCGTTGCTAAATCGCGTGAAGCTCAACAGAGCAGATTGCACCAGACAGGAAATCCAACACAGAATCAACGTAATACACTTCCGCCCCCTTTCAAATTAAAATACAATACGCAGTTCATATTGCCTATCGCAACTTCACATCATGACCGGTGGCACCAGGTCAGCAGTCAATCGATCAAAGGGTCTCAACATGAACGATGAGAGACTAAATGTTGAAGTGGAACAACACACAATAATTTATGACACAACGGATCCTTTTTATAATCACTCCCACTTCGGAGAGACTAGAGATGTCAAACTCAGATCATTTTAGTCTTTCTGAGTCACTCATTAAAGAGATCCAAGTGTGGAGATTATAACCCCATAATTATTGATGACATTTTATGCTAACGCATAAGGCTGCAATTAAAATGCCCCTCTCACAGTGTTTGAGCTCCAAAGTTTCTTAACACATCAAGTTATTTATGACATATAATGCTGCAGTTAAAATTACATTGATTATAGTTACGCTACTCTTACGTTGTTTTTAGCCTATGAACTATATTAGCCTCAGCTACACAAAAATGAGTGTTTGTGTATTAAATAAAGTATCATCTTGGTTATTGCTGTATTTGTCTTCTTACATTTGACTGGGAAGTCTTCAAATCATCAATCACTTATCTGAGTCTGAATCTGGCTTGTTTTGCGCTGT
The DNA here is from genome assembly GCA_036365135.1 of Miichthys miiuy. Classification (NCBI taxonomy): domain Eukaryota; kingdom Metazoa; phylum Chordata; class Actinopteri; family Sciaenidae; genus Miichthys; species Miichthys miiuy. The sequence goes on along the minus strand of CM071623.1, from coordinate 3,743,001 downwards.
GTGGAGGAAATTATCCACTCGACTCAGCTGAATCTGCTGGATCAGCGAGTGAGATCCACAGGTCTCTTGATTCGCTTGTATTTCTGGCTCTGTACAGATTTACTCATGCAGGATGGATCTGTGGATCTGAATCTGAATCTGGATCTGTGATACTGATTCTGGCTCTGCAGGAAGTTACGCTGATCCACTGTGTCAGCTCATCTGAGTCCAGACTCCCGGAGCTATTGCTAACAGTGGTAACAACTGCTTATTGTCTACGATAATAACTGGATCTGGCAGCTTAGGCAGATGGACTAGGACTGTAAATGACACAATTTATGGTTTTTATTTGTATATGTTGCCTGGGGTTAGGCAGGTGTATGGCGGTAAGCATTCGGGTTAATGGAGATTACAGACTCGTTAATCCCAGGTCATGAAGAGGATCCGAATGAATGAATCAAATGAATCGTGATTCATACATCACTAACAGAGAC